>JAADVL010000043.1:0-81302 GCA_023334995.1 Pythium sukuiense
CGCTCGCTACACCAGTGTGAAGGACTCACGTGAGGTCGTGAAGCAGCTGCGCGAGTTGTACGAGTCGAGTGACTTTGCCGAGGAGAAGGAGGACTGCCTGCGAACGATGGGTCTTGTGCCCGATATGCAGGTGAAGCGTGAGGTGCTGGAGTGGACTCTGCTGAGCGGCGCCGTCAGAGCCCAAGAGACCGTGAGAGCGCTGAGTGGCGTCGCTTTCGGCCAAGCTGGTGTGCGTCTCGCGTGGGAGTTCATCACGAGCAACTACGATATCATCAGTGCGCGGTTCTCGGTCGTTATGATGATGATGGGCAACATCCTCGCCACGACGGTCTCTGGGTTCCAGAGCGAGTCGGACGCCCTAGCCGTCGAGAAGTTTTTCAGTACGAAGGACGTTAGCGGCTTTGCCAGGCGTCTGAGTAGTGCACTCGAAGATGTGCGCGCGCGCAGCAAGGAGTATGCACGTGACCGTGATGACGTGGTCAAGTGGCTTGAAGAACGTGAGAAGTAAACGAAGCGGCCAGTCAAAGTTTTCTTGTGCCATGGAGGGGATACTGTCAAGAAGGCAAAGAGTATTGGACGTGCTGTTGTGAGATGGCTTCGTTAGTGGACGGAGGGAGGGATCCAATGAGCAAGAATGGTCACCGAGCGAAGGATGTCGAATTGTTGTGGACGTCCACTTATTAGCCCAAGTATCCTTCCACGAAACAAAACTGCTCTCGCGCCACACTCAATCCGCAATTCATTGGCGACTACACCACCGGACGTGTCATCACTTGGGCGCTGGCATTACTCGGTTCTGCCGCTGCAGTAGCATGCGCTGTAGAATGCTCATACTGCCACCGGCGTTAGCAGCATTCGCAGCAGCGACGGCCGCCTGCTTCGCTGGTGTGGCTTGGAGCTTCTTGGGACTCGCCTGTGGTGACTTATTGGGTCCGTGACAAGCCGCACTCACTGCCAGAGCCAAATGCTTCCGTACAATCGCCAACGCGTTCCCCACCAAGTGATCTTCGAGTACACTCTCCATGGTCTCCTCCTGTTCAACGCAGCGAGAGAAACGTCAGTCGAGAAGCCCATGCACTAGCTGGCTTGCTCACAATGACTTGCTCCAATGGCCTGCTGGATGAGCAGCAGACTCTTCTGAAGGGAGCTTTGGCACGCCGCAGACTTGCAGCTCAGCAGATCGGCGACACCTTCCAGCACGACGGCCGTTGACCGCGTCATGAGCTCTTGGACGGCGGCGAAACTCAAACTCGTGAGGCATTTTTCAACGTACAGACACGTCTACAGTTCAGCCACAAATGCGTCAGTCTCTCTGATCGTGGTTACGATTAATGCCAGGAGACGCTTACCAGATTCACAAGTCGCATGTCGTCTCGAGGGAAGCGCAAACCCTGTTTGAGCAGTGCGACGACGAGCTTGCGGCTGCTGCAGTGAGCGACCAGAGCCTCCAGCACTTGGTAGGCTGTGTCACACAGAAAACGCTTCTGCGAGTGGAACACTGCCGGCAATACGACAGGCAGGATGGTGTCTACACGCAGCCAAAGAACCGTGTGAGTGACGACGTCTCGTTCCGTGAGTAGCCATACTTCCACGTACCTAGAAACGGAGCGAGTCGGTGCCGCAGTAGAAACGCCAAGTCTTTGATTAGTAGCAGAGCGTCACGAGCTGCTGCCGTTGCCGACGTCGTCATCGGTCGAGCTCCACCCGTCGCTGTGCTGGAATTGACCACTTCCTGCAGCTGATGGTCTCTATAAACATGAGATCCCAGGCCATTGGTCAGTCAGAGACAAGTCATACTCAAAACGCACAGCCACAACGTACATGTGCTGCCTCAGCACTTCCGGATACTGACTCGCGAACCGCTTGAGCGACTGAATCGCCGCAAACTCCTCTCCCCACGGCACTTCGCTGCCCTCCACTTGGCCGTTGTTCACGATCTTTCGCTTGCGGTTCAGGATCAAGTCGACGTTTTTCCATTCCTCCATCTCCTTCCACGACACGTCCACGGCTGCAGCCGGAGGCTTTAGCTTTGGTTTTGTCGCTTTGTTTGGCGTTGACGTACCAGCCCTTGGCGTCGTTGAGGCTTGACTTCGGCCAGTCCTAGGCCGTTCAATCGTTTTGCGGGGCTGTGGGGTGAGGTACCGCAGCGTAGCTTCTGACAGAACAGGCTCGTGAGGTTGTTCCTGACTTGGCTGCCGCGTTTTCCGCTTTGGTATCGGTTTCTTGATGCTCATAGGCGTTGACTTGGCGTTGCGACGAACGGATGTGTCTGCTGATGGTGGCACGGACTGGTTGGAGCGGGGAGTTGGGAGTTTCAACTGCGCTGACGACTGTAAAATCAAGCCCTCTTCAGAGTCCGAGTCCTCCGCTTCCGACTGCTCACTCAACACGTTCAGCTGGGACTCGTTTTCCTCTTCGGCATCACCAGCGACTTGAGCAAGGAGACGAGCAGCCTCCAATACGATCGGTGGGACAGAAGGCGCTTGCTTTGTCTCGTGGTTGATAATCTCTTCGGCCTCAGGGTTTATATGGAATGGCAGCACTGGCGTCACTTCTGGCAAATCACTCTCGTGGGATTGATTGCTTCGTAGTGGTCTCCTCTCGTCTCCTTCGCCTTGATCAGTCACAGAAGCATCTGGGTGCACATGAAGTTCTTCTTGGGGTTCTTCACTCGCTGGTCTCGTCTCCAGACGCTGAATCCGATTCGCCACGACGCCACATTCCTTCTCTCCCGCTCTATGGCGTCCTCCACCAGCATCGTACAGCACATCATAGGCATCTTCCTGAGTTCTGGACACGTCAACGATCCAAGCGATGAGAACCAGCCGTGACGAGCTCTGTTGAACGCAAACTCGGTCTCCAATACGCCACAGCCGCTCGGTCTCCGCTGTGAATTGTCCTTCTTCCTTCCCAACAGAGGATGGCTGAATGTTGAGGATGTTTGCGAGGCTTGTGCAGTCGGCCTCCATGGATGCGGTTCGTATCAGTGTCGCTGCAGACTCGATGAGCGCAGCGCCTGTGCTACTGGCACTGCTATTCACAGTAGATATGGACCGTAGACGCACGTGGTGATCCACCACGCCGACCTCCGTCTCGCCGTCATCATAGACGATATCGTACGTCGCGCTGCGAGTGGAAGCCGCAAATTGGACTCGCAAGATCGTTCCAGGATACCACCGCGTCCGCCCACGGTACAGCGCTTCGATTTGGTCTCCGATATCATATCGACAGCCTCCAGTATCAGCTGGAGCGAGCGCTATTTGTTGTACAGGCACAAGCTCTAACGATTCGCGTGTCGATGGACGAATGAAGTCGGCAGGGACGTCCACTTCGTAGTCGCCGTCAGCGTACCGCACTTCGTACACTCCAGCTACGTCGTTCACGACCACAGCGATCTCACCCTGAAAGTATCGGTTCCAGCCTCGATATCGTGCCTCTACGGCATCACCGACACGGAAGACTGGCAACGGTATCACGCTGGGAGGCTCGATGTGAGTCGCCGATTCCAGCGTACTAGTAGAAGCCACGATGGGTAAAGCTGCAGAGGTTTCAGTCGGTATGACGCTGCTCTTGACTGTGCTGTCTTCGAACGTCGCTGGTGTAGCATCACGCGGGTTGGCGGTCTCGACTTCGGGTGGGTTAGCGTCACTTGTACTGGCAGCAGAAGAAGTCGAGATAGCTTTGGGTTCCGTGTCGTCTAGACTTGAGACAGCCTCCTCTGCAGCCTTCTCCAGCTCTTCGGCGATCGCAGAGTATCGTCTCTCCAGCAACGTCGCGTCATGAGTGATGGCCAGTTCGATCGTCGCATCCTGCTCGTCGCTTTCGAGGCCCTGGATTTGCTTGTCTAGCGTTCGCACGATTCGCTCGACTGTCGAGGCGCTGTGTGTCAGAAGCGCTGAATGTCGTTCGTCCACGACAAAGAGATCTGAAGCGACTGGTTCTGGAGGCTGGATGTCTGGACCTGCGTGTGGTTCTGGCGACAGGACTTCGGGCGATGGTGACGCGTTGGGTTCTTTCTTGATCGGAGCTTCGTCCCCATCAGTTGCTGCTCCGCGTTCAGCCTTCTTCGTGATAGAACTGCTTCTGTCACCATCGTCACTGGCTCGAGATGGCTGTATGTCCTCATTGTTGGCTTCCACTCCTAAGACGAGATGAGTTGAGTCAGAATACTCATCTCGTTCTGTGAGGTGGGAATTTGTTTCCTCTCGTGTCGATTGCTCCACGGTTGTTAGCTCATCAATAGCACGCTGGGCTGCTGAATCTTCGACAATTACTTGCGACTCTCTCTCCTGAGGTGCCCCTGCGTCCACATGCTCTTCAACCAAATCTTCATGGCTGCGCTCTCCATCCATTCGATTTGCCTCCTCTTCGATGCGCTCTTCATCACTCCCTCGTTCATCCTCTTCAGCTGGCTCACCGGCATCATCCTCGAGTCCTTGAGACGGAATTCGTGGCGCAGTTTCGCACTCAATCTCCTCCTCGATGGCTTCTCTTTCTTCGGCAGACGATACTTGGTCGCTCTTGGCTATCAGTGTGTCGGTCTCGTGATCGACTGGCTGCGACGAGACTTCGTTATCACGGGCGTCGAAGCCTTCCGACACTGGAACAGCCATTCGCACTGCTTCGTGACTAGTATCATCATCGACTCCTTCCGCGTGATGAGCACTTTTGTGCAGCACGTCGTCCAGTCCCCGCTCGACGGCTAATTGCCTCGCCGCAGCCATCTCTTCACCGGAAAACACGTGCGCTGAGTGGAACATCATTTCCAGACTGGTGGATGTCGATGGGGACTGTGGCTGGTCGGGAGCATTGGCTTGCTGGCTGTGCCACTCAATCGCGTCGCTCAGACTCAGCACCTCCCGGCAGACGCTGTCGTAGTCGGTGTCTGTGAGCAGCACCCGCACGAGCGATGGGTTACCATAGACTGTTGGAGCGGTGGCCTCTCGCGTGAGAAACTCGAGCATCTCTAGTGCCGATGGCTTGGCTACGTTCCGCATCACGCCGGCATTGTTAGCGGCACTCGTTTGGCGGCAGTACAGAGCGACACGATCAGCCAGAGGCAACGGAGCCCCTCGCGCCGACAGCGGTCGCGATTGCTGCTGCTGCGGAGACGACGCGCGTGGATTCATGGTCGTCAAGTCTCAGAGCGAGTCACTACGATGCGCATCACGGCCTTCTGGACGAGTGGGCTGCATCGATGGCCGGTGTATTTATAGGAGGAACAAGCGTCAGATAGAAAATCGTCAACGACACTCACACTCCATTCCTGTGTCAGCCTCACGCGGATTCGACCACGTGCACAGATCAGCCTGTGTAAATCACATCATAGACAGTGGCACATTGAGTCCGACACGCTTGCCATCCAGCTCCTCATCCTCTGGCGTTCTATTCACTATCCCGTCACCCGCTGCACGCAGGAGACGGTTGACGGAGACTGTTCGCGTTCCTATTCGTTGACGTTGTGGTGGATCGTGTTCACGTCCTCGTTGTCGTTCAGCGCATCAATGAGCTTCTCGAAAGTCTCCATTTGCTCCGCTGGCAGGTCCATGAACTCCTTCGGGTGGTAGATGAGCTCCACGATGGATGGCTCGAGACCGGCCGCTGTGAACGCGTCCCGCACTTGCGCCAGCTCCGTTGGCTCGCACGTCACCTGCGCGATTCCATCACGCGACTCCACGTCCTCCGCACCCGCTTCAAGCTGCATGATCGCAATAGCCCATCAGAAACCTCGGTCAAGCAAATTTTTCTACCCCTCGCAGGCAACGCACCGCGACTTCCATGAGTGCGTCCTCGTCGTCCATAGGAATCTGGGCCTTAGCCAGATCGATCTCTAAGTAGCCCTTACGCTCGAACATCCACGCAACGGAGCTCAACGCGCCGTCGTACTTTCCCAGAATGTGGCGCAGCGCCGGCGCTGTGCGGCGCTTGTTGTCCGTCAGCGTCTCAATCTACGTCATTCAAGCAACGTAACTCCGTTAGAAGCCCCCTCGACAGCTCAACTCGACGACGCAGTACGTACCATGAGTGCGCTGCCGCCTGGGCCTGCGGCCTCGTACAGCACCGTCTCGGCGTTCATAGCGTCCTTGCTGTCGACGCCGCGCTTGATGGCTGCGTCGATCTTGTCCTTGGGCATGTTGGCCGCCTTGGCCTTGGAGATCGCCGACTGAAGACGCTGTTGTCACCATTCTTCCGTCAGTCTTCGCTCAACCACACAGTCGTCACCAGCCAGAACCATCCACGCACCACATTCTCCTTGTCGCCCTGCACCATCTTGGACACGATCGTGAGCTCGCGCGCGAGCTTGGCGTTCATGGCCGTGCGTTTCTGGTCCCCCCCACACGCACAGCACCCGCATTCTCCATCAGTCTCTCTCTATGCCATCGTCGTTGTAATGCAACCGTGGAAACCTACGGCATCCGTGGCGTTCTTCTTGCCCTGGATGGTCGGCCCGCGGCCCATGTGGCGCGCGCTCTGGAGCCACACAGGCGCCATCGATGGCTCCACACACGCGCAGCCCACAGTCATAGCGCTCGTGCGCACGGCGGGCGCGCTGCAGCCACGCAGGCGACGTAGCGACGTCGCGAGCACGGCCATTCTTGGTGTCGTCGGCGGCGGCCAATATCGAATCCACAATTCCAAGGAATGATGAGCATGTGGATCAAAATGGAGCTCTTCGATTTACAAAAACCCGCAGGGTATTTGGGTTATTGAAATGTGTTTTCTACAACGTATGATAGTTGCTGCAACTCATTTTCTACGAGATCTAATGTTCACAAGTCGTCCAGATCCATCTCCTTGGCGATCTGATGGAGGAACGACCGCGTCCACCGCTGGGGGAAGCGGCGAGCCTCGATGAACTCCTGCAGTCGCTGCTCTCGCTGCCTTAGGCGGAAGAGAAGCTCCTTGAGCGCCTTGCGTACGAGAGGCTCCTGGGTCGTCGACATGAACTGCGTGTCGCCGTTGACCAGGCAGCAGCCGATGATCGCTATCGCGGGGAGAAGCCTCTGGGAGCCAGATAACGATTTGGCTACAATAGCCAGAGGCGTGCTGTAAGCCGCTGCGATCTGTCCTTGGGTTGATAGAGCTGTGCACGCAAAGGACAGATTCACGACACTCGCGAGTCTCGGGTGGACGGAGGGCTTGGTCAACGCGACCATGAGCGAGTCGGCCTCCATGTCGGTCAACGCCAGGATCGTGCCGTCCTCGTATAGAACGAGCACGTCGATGAGGCGGAGGTAGCCGTTCCAGACCATCTTGCTTTGGGAAGACGCCGTGGACGCTGGCGGAACGACTGTCGTCCAGAAGTTGGTGGTCGTGAACACGTTCGTGAGCCCCCAGGCGATGCTGATCCCGCAGTCAGTTGGGTGGATGAACTTGGCAGCCGCGTCTCTCATGCTGATGAAAGAGACGTCGGTCTGCTTGACTCCCTTGAGAGATGGGAACGATAGGATCCGCGACGTGTCCCATGGGACCTCTGCCGCTGGCGTGAGTTCGGGGACTCGCTCTTCTGCGTGGACTTCCTCTTCTTCTTCGACCTGCAGCTCACGCTCGCACTCTTCGCCGTAGGAGCTGACGTGGACTTCGTCTTCGTAGCCGTAGGTGAACGCCCGATCGTCGATGCGGTCAAAGACTTGCTCTACCTTGTCGTCGACGACGTTCCGCTCGATCACACGGTCCATTCGCTCGCGAATGATGTCGTAAATCAGCTCGTCCGTCTGCGCTGCGTTGTACTGGCATTCCAGTCGCCAGTCATCGGCTTGCAATTCGTTCTCGACATCCGCTTCCTTCGCACAGAACTGGAGACCGTTCTGGGCCCACTCGAGCAAGCCGAGTGTACACTGCTGCTGGGTATTCTCGACGACCCAGTTCAACACATCCACAAGTCCGATCACCGTGGCCTTGGTCTTCTTCGTGGCAGTCGTGCTCGTCGTCGAAGCTTTGTCGGGAGCGTTCTTGAGCTGCGTGATGCTGTTCTTCACTTCGCTCATACTCGTCAGCCACAGCTTCTGGTTTCGACCGAGCTGGCGCATACGACCCGCGCCCTGCATCAGCTTGTCTTTGGTGATCGTCGGGCCCAGCGTGAGCATGGCAACAGCGTCGGCTCTCAACTTCATGTCGGACCCTCGGGAACGAGCTTCGTCGAAGATCACAAACGTGTCGCGTTCATGAAGTGATGAGGTCTTCAGTGGACGGAGGACTTGGCGCTCTCGCTCCAACACTACCCAGCAGTCGAACTCCTTGCGCGTATTGTAGTACGTGACACCCGCAGCCTCGAATGTTGGTTCTTGGATTAGGAAACGAGCAGCTTCATCAATGGCGACACCAGCAAGCAAAGCGCCCGTGTCAATCAGCGCGAGGCACTTTTTCGCCAGAGCATGCAGAAGCAAGATCTGCCACATTGCCTTGGTGGCAGGCGGTGCTGTTGTTCCCGTTTGGACGATCGCACCAACTGGATCGCTTGTTGGGTGCGTATCCGACAGCACCTCGTAGCCGACGGTCGACGTGAGCAGCAGGTCGATCATCTTACCGTTCGTTCCACGTAGCGACGGCTCGTTCGGTTCTCGCTGCGAGACAGCCGCAGGAAGCAAACGATGCGTGTCATTTGTACCGGAAAAGCCGATGTTCGTAGGCCCACGCACCAAGTCCCAAGCACTTCTCGAAAGCCGCTCAGGATACTGCTTCGTATCGCGAGGGAACACTAAGCGGTTCAAGAAGAAGTTGATCATCTCCATTGAGTAGCGGAACGCCTCGCACACGATGGAGAATTGATGCGCATTGTCGAGACTGATGTGGTCGAGTTTGCTGAGCATTTCATGATGCCGCACGTCAATGTCGGCCTGGATTGAATCGAACCACTCGTCGTAGAGGCGGTTGCGTTCTGAATAGTCGAGACGAAGAAGCACCTCAAGCGACTTGCGGATGTCTTTGTCTGTGAGACCGGCGTGGTAGTACGCCACCAACGTCAGTGTGATGCTTACGTCGGGGTGGCTGAATTCAGAGCGCTCTGCAGGGAGATCAGCAGCTGTGAACGGGATCGCCAGCGACTTGGAACGAGTACCCGGATCAGGAAGACCGAATGTAACGCGATTACGCTTCTCGAGGCAGCTTTCAAGGACGCCGTACGCGAGCAAGCCACGCAAGGAAAGCAGTTGCTGTTTCGCGCCTTCGATGCCCACAGGTAGCAGCTTTGCGATCGTGTCAGCGGCCACACTCGAGTCACAGATCGCTTGGATCAACAGCGCTCGAGTGGCAAGGTCTCTCTTCGCAATGACCTTCAACCAAACCATCTCGAAAGGAGCTTGGTCAATCAGGTCCTCCAGCAATGCCTTCTTCAGCGAAAGTCGACTCTTCACGGTAGCTTCAATCGCAGCGTTCAGCCGGAAACCGTCGAAAGCACCACAGCGCTTGTTGTACTCAGGTTGGACACAATACAGATCTGGTGAATGCTTGAGCACCTCTTGAACGCGTGAGCTCTTGCTATTCCTCAGCACGCGCAAGAGTGCTTGAGCAGCCAGCCATCGAGACGAGCCACCATCTAGGAGCATCGGCGTGCCGACCGCATAGACGAGGTGGTACTTGTGATGCAGCAGCGCATCACTCTCGTCAAATATGTCGATGTACTGCTTCGTGTCCATCAACTCGTCCAAGGCCGCACATAGTTCTTCCTTGTCTTCCACATCCGAGGTTTCAAGCTCTAATCGCTTCAATTCGAGCGACAGCCGATGCTCAGGAGCCATGATCAGGAGCCCACCGGTTTCTTTAGCCTCGTCGACGGCCTCTTGCATGAGCATGACAGAGCGTAGACTCAGTTCGACGCTTCGGTTGAACGGCAGTTCCACAAATGGGAGCCGCAATGTTCCGGCTGATAGCACGCGATGCATGAATTGACGAGTCTCACTGAGCAGTGGAGACAAGAAGTGTGCTCTCACAACGCGGTCGGTCACGTTGTACCGATAGTACAAGAAGAGCATAGGCAGGATCACACGAGTCTTGCCTCGTCCCATATTGAGCTGGCAGATGCTGCCCGGGTTCTCGATCAGGTGGCGCGCAATGACGTACTGCTCGGGTCGAATCTGAAGACGACCTTCCACTTCAAATACGAGCCAGTATGGGTGCTCTTCGGGACTCCACTGACGAACACACGAAAGCTCCTCGACGAAATATTCAGGTGGTGGCGGCAACTTCAGCTCAGATTGACTGATGATACGCTCGAGCTTGTCTTCCAGCACACAAATGTCCATGAACAATAAAGCTGCTTCCTTGAATCGGATTCGACTTGACAGGCTCAAATTCGACGCAAAGTGCAGCAGAACCTCCTCGTCCAGAACCGAGCGCATGATGTCAGCAATGGTCATCGTTGGCAACCGATTCACGTGGGTCAACAGCCGCTGTCTCCACCCCTGCTGAGCGCGTGCGACCGAACTTTGCAGATACTGGAGAAGGCGTTCACGTTTCTCGACGACTCGTTCATGGCTGGCTCGCACTGCAGTCCGCATGTCAGCGATCGAGCCCTTCAACTTTCCGTCGGGATGTCGGTGGTGAGAATTCCAGCTTTCTTCGAGCTCTTTCATAATGCCGATGCTGGTTTTATTTGACCGATGCTGGGATAGAGGAAACCCGAGAAGCTTGGAGTCCGCCCGCTTGTTACTCACCAGCGCAAGCAACTTCTTTTCTTCTTCCCGAGCGAAGTCTTTCTTCACTGGAATGGCATCCATCTCGACGGTGGGTCCACCGGACTGCTGCCACACCAATCCGTTGCGATGAAGAATTGATGTGGGTACTAGCAAATCCCACTCTTCGGATACCGTGAGTCCTTGGCGAAGCATGTTGGTGGGAACTGGCGACGTCGCGGATATTGTGAGTTGGTCAAGTTCAGGAGTGATATCCACGGCATCCTCGCCACGTTCCATGTCTTCAAGCAGAAAGCCGAGACGACTTGACTTCCTGAGCAGGTAACTGACCATCAACCCGAGTACTGGAGTGTGTCGACTGCCGTACTTTCGGATGGTCAGCAAATGCTGCTTCGCCTCGGCTGAGAATGGACGACTCGACGAGCATCCACGAAGCACTTCGAGAGCCGCTTCGCCACCAGTCATTTTCAGCGCTCCGAACGGAAGTAGATCGCCACTGGCTGCATACAGTGCCGCAAGCTGAAGTCGCGACTCGATTGTTTCGGCTGTTAGCGTTTGCATTCGATTGTGTTCGTCGAAAACGTTTGTTGCGATGGCAGCGGACGCCTCCGACGGCAGCTTGATCTCGATTGTTCCATACCCCACTTCCTCGAATACATTACCCACGGGGAGCAGCAGCTTTCGTCGCGCGCTCGAGCAGTCATTCGATGCGTTCTCCAGCACGATGTACCGCATTAATCGAGACATTTGGTCGTTGAGCTGCTGCTTCGATGCGAGGATGTACCCGTCGAATTCCACCGACGCGATACGATTGGACCCCACTTGCTCTTGCACGAAGCGGATTCCGTAGCGGGGTAGCTCAATCTCTATAGTTCCCGATGGCGAATGCAGAAAATGAGTGAATGCCGTTTCTTCGAACGATATGAACGTTCTCTTCAGCGCATCATTGGGTACCACGAATGCACGGTACCCATTGTGGCTGGCTCGCCCGACGATTTCGTCGAAGGCAAGACTCTGGTCTGCGCGTGGGACTTGAAAACAGTCTGACCTTGAAGGCGCGGATAACTTGATCACAAACGAGACTTGCTTCTTCTTGACATCCCACGGGCGCAGCAGGATGCATGATGCCGACGGCCAGTACCAATGAGAGTACAATTCGACGAGACGAGTGGGGAAAACAGTCCCAAGCGAGGTAATCCAGCTTTGACGACACGTCTGCAGAGTTTTCGCTGGAATGATACAATTGGCACTGCTGCTTTCCTCGATCATCAACTCGCCCGACACGATTTGAAATCGATACATGGAGCCGTGAAACGGTTGCACCGACTCAAACACACCGTTCTTCGACGTAGCAACTTCGAAGTCTTGATCACCAAACATTTTCACGTACTTCGGCATGGCACGAAGTTCTCGCGGTAGCCCTCCGGGTGGCGCACCATCGACGAGCAGGGATCCGGTGAAGAGATTGAGAAGATAGTGCCGGCCGTCACTCGAATCGGTTGCTTCAAAGCAGCTAGAGATGCAACCTTCTGCATCCTTACTCACTGAGACATGGGTCCACTCCAATGTCGACGGAACTCTGGAGTTGACGAGTTGACATAATGGCGCGAGCTGGGATCGATTCTTCGACAAATATTTGACCAGCTCGGACACTCGATCAGCAATCACCCCCTTGACTTCAGCCTCAACCTTGCTCACGAGTGTTTGCAAAGAGCTACCCCCAGCAAAGAGGAGGGCGTTGTGGAAGAGCACGAGGAGTTCACAGAGTTCATGTGCCTCGGAATATGTCGCCTGTCGACCAAGTCGATGGCTCACCAGAGCGTAGCCATAGAGAAGACACTCACGCCCGCGAAGTTCGATTCTCTCTGCCGTCGGGACGCCCTTCATTCGTTCAGCGCATGTTTCTGCAGCCCACTCACGAGCAATTGAAGCGAGCTCCACTCGGGGAGACTTGAACGGTGTATCGAACTCGCACAGAAATCCAGCCAGCTTTGCCAGCAACGGAATCGAACTCCAACGTCTTGGTGAGGCACGGACGTCGACAATGAGCCGAAGCAACGACGCGTGGAAATTTTGACGCGCCTGGATCTGTCGCAGCTCTGCACTCCAAATGAACTGCGGTACTCCTTCGTCAGACAGCTCGCCGACCTGAAACGATGCTTGCTGAATAACGGTATCCACGACGGGATGGGGCCACTCCAAGGTATCTCCATCGACGGCGGCGAAAACCTTCCGCAGTTGCTGCATTGGAAAAGCGCGAATAGCCCCCAGCGACGAGTATGCTCGAAAGTCTCGAATCGCTTCACCTGCGTCGTCTGCCTTTGCGTACGGAATGTTCGATCGAGCAGGTCCCCCAGGATAAGCATTCGCCCATTGGTAGTTCACACGGTCGCCTTCAATAACGGGTACTTTCGCAGTGAAGTGGGCCCTCGATGTCGCGACTTTGATGGCTGAGGGATTCACATCGACTCCATTACAGTCTGCCCAGACGGCTTGGGTGTCATTTACACTCGGATACCAAGCACACGATGTGAGGAATGACTCGCGAGATGCAACTTGGTCGATCGACGTTTGCCCGTGCGACCTGGGAACCTCAAAGGGCTTCGGGAACTGCTTCAGGAACCGCTGGTCTACAGTGAAAGACGAAAGTCCTTTTCTCCCCAAAAAGTATTCGGCCCATGACGTCTTGCACTGGCGTTCGACCTTGATGCTTTGGCTTACAGAGGTATCCATTGGACCCAAAGCTCGTTGGGCTCGCCCACAAAGCTCCGCAACGACTTCGATATTGTACGGAACTTTCAGGTAGAACACGACCTCAAGCGCATCTTCTCGATTCTCCGGGAGTGGACTGACAACAAACTCGGGCATGTGCACAAGGGTCTTGATAAGCCGTTTCCTCTGCGAGATAGCGTTTCTACAGCGCTGCAGCTGCTGTCTCTGTTCCCTCAGCGTATAGCTGTTGTCGTAGCGGTTCGAAAATATCCCTTCCACTTCGTCGCCCTCGCGCAGCTCGGCCAATCGGGTCACCTCCTCCGCGACTGCTGCTTCGTACACTTCAGCTTCAGCTTGATATGCTTTGATCTCGCGCCGCGCGTTTGCGACTTGAGTCTTGCGCGTTTGAATGGTACTCCAAACGGTATCAACATGGCTCTCCCAGGTTTGAATGACTTCCTCGTACGCCGATACGTGTGTGGCTAGCGTTCTCCCCATCTGCCGGGCAAACTTCCGTGTTCCTTCGTGAGTTCCGAAGTCAAACACCGCTGGTCCGCTCGCTTGGGCGTTGACTGCTCGAATATATTGGGCTACTCGCAGTAGAGCTTGGCGACTCATCCCTTCATCCAGTACGCAGACTTCTAGTCGTTTCCAGTCGAGCGCGATCTTGTACTCTTTCAACGTAGGATACTCGGAACTGGACGACTTGTGAACCAAACAAAATGCGATGAACGTGAGCAGTAATGTTCGACTCTGCATCTTGATTCGTGACACCTCGTCATAGTCTGGGAGCTTCGTGACGGCGACAGCGTTCTCGGTGTACCACTTGAGCACCAAATAGTACCCGTAACATGTGAGTCCGTGACGTTTCTGCGTTTGAAGTATTTCCGAGGCGCCGTACAGAAAGACCTCGATGGCACGAAGAGTGTTGAGCGTCTTTGGAACACTCTTTGTGGTATCTGGGTGCTCTATCATTTGGAGTATCGGGTTGATATCGGCCGGATTTGTCGCCACGAATTCGTATTGGTTCACGCGAAGTAGAATTGATTCTCGCAAGGCTTCTGAAGCTCCGTTGGTGGTCGAGAACTCGAAGAGTTCAGGTGCTTGCAACGTATGACCAGCCAGATGTGCTTGTGCCATCGTTGCCATTGCCGATCGACTGGCCAAAGGAAAACATCTCGTCATGTGGTCGTTCCATGCTTGCCCTAGCGTCTCCAAATCCAAACGCCACTGCCGACACTTCTCCTCCAGTCTCGAGACGTCGTGCCCGTCTGATCCAAGCTCGAACGCACGTCCAACAATTTTGTCGAGGACTTGAAAACACTGATTCAGGGGCTTCCACACAGTTGTCGGCCAGGGCACGGTAAGACCCGAAGAATTCAGTGTCAACCGAACTGCTACGATCTCCGCCACCAAGAGCTTCGAGAACAGCTCAACCTCGAACCGCTTGAACAAATTGCCGTTTGCCGGAAGCGACTGCTCGAATACAGCGCTGACGATTCCCCAGCACGTATCGCGGGCCGTGCCACCAGTATGCTTGCCAACGTCTGTCATACCACCACTCGGAAGATGCTTTGTGCCGCCCCCTTCTTCCGTTTTGTGCGATTCAACTGCATTGCGGACCAGCGATGCCAAGAACGGAGGTGTCTTCTGGTGGCCTGGCGTTTCCTTGTTCGCGGCACTGCGATTGCTTCCTGTACGCTTGGACGCCTCTGCAATCTCGTTCTCCAAGCTCCCCATGAAGTCCTCGATGTCGTCGGCGCCGATTTGGCCACAGTAAAGCACGGCGTGCGTCGTCGGCACAGCGCTCTGGAAGCTCGCACCATCGTCTGGGAAATGGAGCACGCGCTGCCAACCGTCAAGCGCGACGAGTCGCACCATCAGCGAGCCCACGCCGACACATTCCATCTGCAGCGCCGCAGCGTACTGTGGGAACCACTCCTCCGTCCATACATCTCCACGCTGTGGCTCATCGTAGTTCTCACACGGCTGTAGCTGCTTGATTCCTTGCTTCAAGAACACGCAGTCGGCCTCCGAGAAGGCTCCCTCGGGCGTCTTGCGGTCTTGGACGAGCGGATCCAAGTGCAGTCGCCCACGCAGTCGCCTGGCGGCCTTGGCGTTGGTCTCCGTCTGCACGCCCCCCTTGGTCGCGCCATTCGCCTTGAGGATCGCTGTCACCGTCTCTCCAATCGTCGTCACCAGCGGGAGACACACGCTTCGGTCCTGGACGTCGCTCGGCCGCTCGCTCTGGAAGTGGAAGATGGCGTTGAGCGTCGACATGTCGAGCGCACCGCCTCACGCACAGACACAGGAAGCTCGCCACGCGCTTGCTCTTCACGGAATACACACGCACGCACACGCAGGGACGCTTCTGGTGGTCGTTTCATGACGTCTCCTTGCTGCTTCGTACGTCACTCGAACTTCAACGGGTTTCGTTCGTGGATGCCCGGCCTCGTGTTCATCATTGAGAAAACCCACCCAACATCACGACCCGTATTCAAGCAGAACACATCTCAGTACATTTCGAAAAACTTCAACAGCACATGAAATAGCTCTATTAGAAGGTCGTGATTCATGGTTTGCCTCACACAAAACCTCCTAAAGTAGATTCCTTGGCGGCATTGAACCCTTCAATGCCGCCAAGAGGTGGTGGGCCCATGCCGAACGCCAAAAGGGATGCGATCTGTAGCGTACGTATCATACTCTTTCATTTACTTCGTTATTCACAGCGCCGACTTCAGCACGCATTATCCAGACGGCACCTCGCTCCACAGACGGAGGCTGTCGTCAAAAATGATAGGATTGCACAGATAAATACTGCACTCTGGAGAGAGGGCACCAAACAAGATGCAGTCGAGGTGGCAGGATCACAGCAGGATCTCGAACTGGTTGCCGTTCGACTTGCGGCTGACCACAGACACGCGCTTGTCGTCCTCCATGACCCTCGCGCCGCCGTTCGACATTCGCGTCGGAGCTCCGTACGGCATCCCAGTCGCTGGCGGCATGTTCGAGTAGAAGGCTGTTGCGTCATTCATCGCAGCCTTGAGAACAGCACCAGGGATGGGCACACCGAAGTCGCCACTGTCGTCGTCGGTGCTGTTTTCCTCGTACTCCTCGTCGTCGTCCTCGTCGTCGTCCATCTCGCTGTCACGCTGCTGCCAGCGCTGCACTTCGTTGTCGTCATCGCTCGGCTCTGGCTCGATGACCTCAAACTCTCGAATGTAGTTGTTGTGATCAAAGCGCACGCGCTTGCCGTCACGGCCAAGGAACTTGCGCTTCTTTTGAGATGTCGGAGGGTCACCGCGGAGGTCCATAGGAACGCGGGCCCGGGCTTCACGGAGCTTGCGAGAAAGCTCAGAGGAGACCTTCGTCGATTCCTGCGCGACCTTGCGGCTATTGCGAAGAGACCGGGCAGCTCGCGAGACAAAGTCATCCTTTCGCAGAGAATTGCGCCCGCCAGAGTTGCGGCCAGCCAGCGAGTTTCGATTCATCGAGTTGCGGCTCTTGAAGCCACCCAGGAACTCGGAGATGTTGCTGGACCGGACGTTCGACTCCTCCTCGTAACTGCTACCATAACTGCTGTCGTAGCTACTACCATAGTCTTCAGTTGCCCGCCCTTCTGCGACGTCAGGGTACTCCTCCTCTGTCTCGGTCTCCTCAGTCGTCGTCACCACCTTATCATCTTCTTCCATGGAGCGGCTACGCTTGAGCGCATCCACATCCTTGAGGTTGCGGAAAGACGTCGTGAACATCGTCTCCACCTCCTCCTCCTCCTCGACTTCAATTGTTGTCGCTCGCTTTGCACGAGTAGATGCCTTGCCTCCAGAATTTTTCCGAGGAGCCGGAAGAGGCGGTGGCCCATCGAACATGAATTCCTCCATGGTCATTGGTCCAGCGTCGATTGAAGGTTTCCGCTCCACCAGGTCGTCCATACTCAGCGGCACCGCGTCGATGTCTTCATAAGATGAACCAGCTTGCAGCATTGCAGTACTCTCTTTGCGTCCACGGAGAATCGACGGGAATCCACCGTCGCTGGCTTGAGACGTGCTACGCTGCCGCATGTGGTCCATGTACATCATCGCCATTTGATTCATGACCGTCTGGCCAGAGCGAGAGGAATCCCGAGCCTTGCCAGCATTTGATGATCTCCTTCCTGGTGGCCCCGCGGTCGCAATCGGTGTATCACTGATGGTATCCATACCACGATCTGCGCCACTCAGTCGTCGTCGAATACCAGCCTTGCCCATCGACAGCAAGGTCGCTGTGCCATTCCCAGATCCGGCTGATGCATTGGATCCAGTCGAAAGCGCGTTTGACGAACCCCACTTGTTCCGGTACAAGAAGTCCATGTCCGATCGTCGTCCTGGGTCTGCAGCGGCTTGATGCACTTGGAACTCTGCGTGGTTGGACGTCGACGTGTCGATGAACGAGTCGTCCTTCGTTTGGCGCACGGGCGGATCCGGAACTCGTTTTGATGCGATGAAGAAGTCGCCGTCCGCATTCTGTTCCACCACAAACGATTTGTGGACTCGAGTCGGCCCAGCCGATGGGTCCACAACGCTCTTCAGCGCTGTTGGGCGGCTGTGGATGACTTCTTGCAGCGCGCTCGACAGCGATGACATGTTCGCCATCTTCCCCGCTTCACCCGAGTTGCCTCGCTCGTCGCGATTCACGGGAGAGTTCTCGTCGTAGATTGGCGACGCAGCACCGCCAACCGTGGTTTTCCGTCCTGTCGTTGGCGACGTGACCTGCTCGGATGCCGACCGCCGGCTGAAGCGCCGCCCCATCGCATTCTTGGATATCCACTGCTCATACGACGTGAGCCCCGAGCGCACAAAGCGCCGCCGCGTGCGCAGCATTTGCGGTTCTTCCTCGCTCTCGAGCTCTTCCTCTCCATCAAACTCCAACTCGTCTTCTTCGCTGTACATGACTCCACCGCCATTGTACTTGACGGGGTCGTAATCGTTCTGCTGGTCTTTCTTTCGGCCGCCGAAGACGCGCTTCACCAGGCCAGTTGTCTTGCGCTCGCCGTCCTTGCCACTGGGAAACGCACGAGAAACGCGAGACGTCCTTGAAGTCCGCGATCCCCGCGGCGCCGCCCCGCCGTATCCTTGGTGCTGCTGCATCGTTGTTGGCCGCGGCATGCCTCCGCTGTAATCACCGCCTCCGCTCTCTCCTTCGGGCCCCGCAGTCAGTAGCAATGGACGCTTCTTCTTTTTCGAATACACACGCGCCAGCATCCCTTCTCACCGCAATCACGGCCTCGCTGTTCGCTTTCGCAGACAAACAGACAGACGCCTCTCCCTCCTCCCTTATCCTCGCAATTGCCGCGTTTGCCACCTGGATGTCCCCACGTGTCGCGCGCGCCCTATGCTATCGCTCTCTGGGATCCGCACTTGCGCGGCTCTTCACTTGGTCTCTCCACAGAATCGCAGTGGGATTGATTGATTGATGTCCGGACTCCGGACGATGCAGACTGCAGATGGAGACCCGCGTCGCCCGTGAGGCCGGGGCTGTGGACACACGCACGTATGGCTCGCTTCCACCACGCCAGTGATGTGACGACGCGCAGCAATGGAGATATCCTGCAACGCGGTGGTGGCTGTCCGTCGTGTCGACAAGCTGTCCGCCGGGTGGGTCACTTCCGGACGCCGTCCAGAGTCCGCAGTCCAGTGCCCGGAGGCCGACACAAGTCCAGAGTCAATCTCAACTCGCTGGATGGGCTCTGCGCGTCTCCACCGTCTGCTGCCCCTCATTTGGCCACATTTCGCACAGTTGTTGGCCATGTCGAGTTAATGAGATTGCAGATTGAGGGGTAAGAGCATGCTTCCAGCATCTCCCCCTACCCCTTGCTCTCTCCCAGTGCTTGAACCTTCAGGGAAACGTATACTACTACTCTGGACTCATCCAGTCATCCGGATGTGTATACGCGGAGTGTAGCCATCCACGGATCCGAACGAGCTCTCTCACTGCATCATAATAACGGCGATCTTCCTGCCTGCGTGGGCCACACACTACTCATGCAAGGCCACAACACCACAGGTGGCTCCAGCGAGAACTCGTCTCATCCAGACATGCGCACCACCCACGAGTCCTTCTCCAGGTACTGTAGGCAGTGGTCCACTTTGCGTTGCTGCTGATACGCCAGGAAATGGTCCGATCCGGCGGCTTCCTTCCCACTCTTCGCGTCCGCTTCGACCTGATGCAGAGTCTGTCAGCTCACACTCAAGCAAACAGCGTATAGAGCCATTGTACGCACCTCCTCCTTTCGAATGCGGTACCGCGCGAACCGGCGGAAGGAGTCTTCTGTCAGCTTGCCGTCCTCGTTCAGCAGATCGGCTGGACCACTGTCACGGTTGTTGCCGACGACAATTGGAACGTCAAGGGTGCGGTAATACAAGCTTCCGGACAGCTTCAGTAGCGTGTGGAGGTGCTTGCCCACTCGAAAGATTTCGTCTTCACTAGCTTCACATGGCAGCAGCAAACAGCATCGCATCCCCGAGAGTGAGGCCGCGCCGGCAGCCGCAGACCGCGACGAAGACGACACGTTTGTGTGGATGTGCATGAGCTCGTCAAATTCTCGTCTTGCAAACCTACACGTCATCCACCTCAGTTTACCACCGCTTCTGATGGCCCACACACACTGAACAATGACACCACGTACGTTCCAGTAGACGATGCGTGGAACTCGACCTGGTCTCCAAAGCGCCCATTGAATACGTGCGCGTGCAGGATGGATCGCCAGACCATGTCCAGATCCGTAATCGAGAAGAAGTGCGCCTACCAACAGCAAGAGCTCGGTTCAGCATCACGTTCAGTCAGAGAACCTCAATCCATGCGGCTGAACTCACAAAGAACCCGATCGTAGCGGAGGACGACGAGTCATCTGCCCGCTTTCGCTTTTGGCCAGCGTGCGAAGTCACCTCAGGAGTCGAGTCCGCAGGAGACGAATTCAGTATCCGACTCAGTGAACTACCCGGCTTGATGTTGTCGTCTCGCCCCCTCGTTCCGCTCAAACTGGAGACGTGTTCCTCGGCACGGTCGAGGATCGATTTCAAATTCCGACGAGCTTCCTCCTGGACAACAAATTGTTGTGTCAGATCCAATACCCACAGAATCGTCAGCTTGAAAGAGTCGATACCTCATCGATCTGCTTCGATGATTGCTTGAGCAGCAGCACCGAGCTATGCGCTAGCTTCGTCAATGTCGTATTCAGCAGTGCTAGCACATTCAACGATGAGAAGATCAGCCACACAACACCAACCGACATGGATACAAGACTGTCCGTACCAATCAGAGTCTTTGGCACGACTTGGCCATCGAATGAAGCCCAGAAGTGCTCATTTGTATCGAGATTGGTCGCCGTGGCGTCTCTCGTGACTTTCAGGCGCTTCGCTAGCGGCGGCAGGTTGTTGTGGAAGAACGACTCGTCGCTCGAATCATAGTACGAGTTCGCGTCGCCATCGTCGTCCTCATCCTCGTCATCGTCGTCGTCGTCATCTTCATCCTCTTCTTCTTCATCGCCGTCTTCGCTATCGGCATCTGGGTCCGCTGCTGAATCGTAGTCGTCACGGTGTCGCCCGTGGTGGCGATGGTGATGATGGTGGTGGTGTGTGCGATGCTGCTGATCATGTACCATGGCTGCTCCTGTAGCACCGTTGGCGTGGACATTCGCCGCGCGTGGTGGGGCCGACTCCGTCGACACTGCCATCGTCAATCCTCTCGGTTCGCCATTGCTCGAAGCCGGGGACGCCACAGCAGCCCGCGCCGCCTGGATACGCGCGAACACACTCGGCGCTGCGCCACCAACAGCGCCATTCAGCCGCGGCAAGCCGCCTCTATTCAGCGCTGCTGCAGCGAGGCCATTCGTCCTGTCCTCGACCACTCCACCGTCATCATCATGCTGGTCTTCCTGCTCGCCATCGTCCGCATCTTCGTCGCCACCGATGCCCTGCTCGCCCTCCTCGTCCACCAGGTCTTGCCAGTCATTCTCCAGCAGCCAGTCTGACGCCGCCTCCACGCTCTGGTCGCATATATCCAGCTACAAGCCACCATTCTCATATCAGTCCCCATCCATTCCCCCCACGACCTTTCGCTTTCCGACTCGCGCTAACGCACCACTCGCTCCAGCGCCTCGCGTGGCACCAGCGGAAACACGCTCTGCAGCGTGTCCATCTCGAGTGTTCCGTCCGTCTAGCGCTCGCCTCTGTCTCTACGTCGCCGCGTGCCTCGTCGCCGTGCCGTCGTCACGGAGAGCGCCGCCTTCTCCAGCGTCGGCTTTCCTCTTCTTTCTTGGTGGGCGATGGGCGAAAAAGTCAAGCGGCGGTTAAGAACGCTGTTTGACGAAACAGATAACGGTTAAGAACCAATGTATGAAGCCAAGTTGAAGCTTCTGCCAAACACCTGCGTTATGAGATAGCAACCTCTCATAATGAGTGAAGCCATTTCGACAGCGGTTACGAGGTAACCAACCTGAATCGTCAGTCTGGGTCTCATCGGTATCCGAGCTCTACATCAGGGCACCAGCTCACGCTGGTGTCAGCTCACAGTGTCGAGGAGTTACGAGGCAGACTAGCGTTTTCCGAGCCAACCGTGGGTTTTGACGCCACAGACGATATATTTTTGCCTCCTCAGGGCAGACGAACGGCAGCTGACAACAAAACTTGCCAAAGCTCTCACTCAGCACACACCACAGTGACAGCTTCGCTACTGGGGTAGCAGACACCATCCAACATGGCTGCTGCTGAAGAAAAGACAGCGAACGCGGCGCACGACGACCCTGATGCACCATCCAATAGCCAGCACCCTAGGCGAAGGAAGCGCGTGACGACCAGGCGGGTGATTCTCGTGGCACATCGGTTCGCGATCTTCATCTGCGCGTTGGTCTACATCTGCCTCGCCTTTATGGCACTCTATGACACGATGAGACTGCTACGTGGGCGTGACAACCCTGCGAGTCCTAGTGAATTGTGGACGTTCAACGCGATTGGTGGCGCCATGGGAGGCAAAACCATCCGCGAAAGCTCGCTCGTTACGACCACTTTGAGCAACAGCACAACGCCTGTGCAGGGGACAGCGTATCTCACAACCCGAGGCGCTTCCTTTACCCAGTGTGATATGCAAAGCTCGGCCAAGAATGGAGTTTTCGTGACGCGTTTGTCCGGTCGGTGTTCACAGCCCTGGTCAACGATGTGGCATACAACATCACCTCGCTGCGGAACGACTCGGTTGAGCTCATTGTTCCAGTTGTCGACTGTGAAGTTACAGGACCCAACCTCCTTAACACAAACTGCCGCTTTTTCTACCTCGTGCGCCAGCGCAACGACACACAAGCAGTGAGTCTACTCGTGGCCACGCTGTCGAACCAGCAATACACTCTGCCGCACCAAGACGAAGAAGGACCGGCATGCATCGCTGTGCTGCAGCTCATCGACAACATGCCCAGTACAAATCTGAGCCATCACTTTGCTATCTCGCTCGGCTATCCCTATTCGAAGTTCGCGTTCCGAGCCTACAACTACATCAACACAACCACCGGTGGCTTATGGACGCTGAATAATGTGCCCAAGACAAGCAGTGAACGTGTCAAGATCTTGCAAACGTCACGCCAGGTCGGATTCTACATCAAGGCCACAAGCGAGCAGTCCAATATCAACAATACGTGTGGGTCCGTGAGACGAACGCATCTCACGCTGTATTCAGACTGACTCAAGGCAGTATTCCCGTTCTCCGGGACTCGTGGGCTTGGGTGCACGGGGTCCAGTTTTTCATCGCGATGAACACGCTGTCGAATCTCCTGATCCTGTGCGTGACCACGTATCACAATATCGCTGCTGGCAAGTGGTGGGCCGGTGATGCCATGGCCACGGTCTCCAATACCCAGCTTGTCGCTGGTTTGGCCGTCTTCATTTCGTGGGTCTTGAACGAATTCTGGTCTCTCCACGAGTTCGCGGTCGTTGTGGGCAGAAACTTGACGGGCAGCCGAAGCAAGATCATCTACGCATCGCATGCACGCGTGGATCTGCTCACGATGTACCTCACTGCGTGTGGTTTGATCGGAAAGATTCTCCGAGAACGAATCGATCCGCTGCTTGCCGTGGGATGCTCCCTCGCCGGATACGAAGGCCGTCTCACCATCATCGAGTGGTTTCCATCACTACGTGCCGCTATTGCCTCGGTCACCATTGAGAATTTCTTTCGCTCCGTGAATCCCCCGGTGCCTCAGCAAGAGAAAATCTCTCCGATGGGGTTCTGGACGACACGCTCGCTCGGCAAGCGCAACTACACCTACGTGTTCAACTGCCTCTTCCCGATCTACATCACGCTCGTTCTCATAGTCGTCTACGTCATCCTCCGCAAGATCCATCGGTACTTTTACCCTGACCAAATCCGCGTTTTGCGCAACACGTCCGGCACAGCGACCTCCGATACGGAGAAATCCCTCACTACCCACAAGCGTGTGCGCATGCTGTTCAAGGTTGCCACTGGAGCACAACTGGAATACCGCTTCGGAGTCGTGAGCGACTTTGAGCCCAGCTTGTACATCAAGGCTGTGAAGTACGCCTCGCCCGACGGTATCTACAGCATGGGCTTCGTGATTGCGAACGGCAAGTTCCTGGTCCAGACGCGCGACTACTGGACCATCGTGCTCATGATCATAGTGTGCAGCCGCATCACCAACATCTTCGTATACGAAGTGGAGGGCCGTACAGTCAAGCAAACAGCGCGACTGGTGTATCCACAAACGCTGACGTTTGCCGATCTGCTCGCTGTGAACGTGACACTGCTGACGTAGCTTTTCTGAACCGAGATACACTATGCCAAAAGACAGGATTATACAGAGTAATAGACAAGGGAGCGCAACTGCATACTACTGCAGCCGTTGCTGGCTGGGGGGCAACCTAGTCCATGGGGTTAATGGACCAGACATCTCCGACTGAGAGCTGCTTGCCGGCGTACTGGTCGTCGAACGGAACCACCGAGTTGTCGGACATGACAGCAAATGGCTGGACGGTGTTGAGGTACACCGATGTGGTCGTGGACACCACTGGAGGCGCCTTCTTTTTCTTCTTCTTCATCGCCTCGTGAGCCTCCATATTGATCCAGTGCGAGTGGTGCGTCGTCATGTGAGCGTGCTTGGCTTCCATGAGCATCTTGGGCGTGAAGACGCCGCTGAGGTACTCGAGCGTGATCGGCACATTGCCAGTGAAGGCGTCGAGGCTCATCTGGTACTTGGTTGGGACAGGAACTCGGAACGCACCAGTGATAGCGTTCACAGTGACCACGGCAGGAAGCATATCCCCCTTGACGCCGATCATGACTCGAAACGTCGCCGACGTCATCTTGCCAACGTTCAACGAGTACTGGATCTCAATCGACATGACTTTGGCGTCCTGGGTGACGTCGAACGTCAGGGTCTTGCCGTACGAAGCGATGTAGTCGCTCACGGCCTGATCAAACAACGGTGCTTTGCGAGCATCCACCTTCGCGATGAGGTCGGTCAGTGAGCTGAGACGGTAGCGGATAGGCATCGGCGTGTCTGTCGTCGTCTTGGCCCACTCGCGCCAGTCTTCGCTCGGGCTTCCTCCGATGTTGATGTTGATCTCCTTCTTGGCCACGCTCATGACAGCCGAGTACGACTTTGTCGCCTCCGCACTGGCAGCGTTTACAGATGCCGACGCTGATGCCGACGCGCCCAGTCCCTTGTACGACGCCTTCATCGACGCTCCGTACGCGATGTCCACTTTCTTGCTCTGCAGCGTCTGGATATCCGAGCTCTTGATCTCGACTCGGTGGACGATCTTGCCACCCATTTCCACACGCGTCGTGTAGTGGGTACCGTACAATTGGATGAAGCGGAAGTACTTGGCGACACTCGCGTCACACGCGCAGTCGTTGACATCATCGTTGGCATCATCGTCATCATCGTCGACGTTGAGATCCGGGGAGGTTTGGAGTCGACGTGTGCCCACCTTGACCGGAGGCAGATCGCCGAAGCCACTGTCCACACGCTGCGGACACGGCCCACCGACCGCTGTGGGCTGGTAGCAGGCATTGAACACAAGCGGGAGCTCGCCCACCGCCGCGACGAAGTCCGGAAGAGGCTCGAGCGAGTTGGTCGTGATGCCCATCTTGAGCGTGGCCATGTAGTCGACACACACCGCTTTGCTTTGAAGCGTGTAGACCTTCTCCTTGGAGATCTTGTTTTGCATTGTGGCCATCGCTCGGCTGCCGCTGAACGAAGCCGACGCTGAGAAGCCACCGTAGCTGCCCTTGACAGAGGCCGAGACCGAGCAGTCCTTTTGGAGCACACGCTGGAAGGACTTGGTCGATGAGATCATGCTCGATGACGACTGCTGCATGCAGCTCGTCTGAGGAAGAATGGAGACCTCGCGAGGGCACGTCCAGTTGCTGCTGAGACCGGAGCACGTGTTGGAGTTGTCATCCCTTGCATCAAAACACCACGCTGTGAGCATTCCAGCACGCCACCATCGGATCCAACCAACCATACTTACCAATTGTACTTGATAATGTGGACGCGGAAGCCCGGGTCCGTGACACTGGACGAATCCTCCGAGCCGTCAGGGTTGCCAAACACCAGATCGTAGCCAGCGCCGAGGTAGTCAATGCCAGGTGGCTGGTCCGCGAGGGCAAAGGGTGGCTGAGAGCCGAACGAGAGCACAGCAGCAACAGCGAGCACAGCAGGCGTCCACATCTTGCCTGGTCGGCGTCGCGTTGGTTCTTCAAGGTCGAAATCCAAAGTGAGGAGAGCGGATGGCGCGCACGCTACTTGGGGGGCTTGTGGTGCCATCCGTGCCGCCGTTCGCTTCATCGTGTGGCTGTGTGGTCGCCCAAGCAGTCGCGCTTGCTCGAACGCATTGCCCACCGCACAATGGTGACTCTTCGCCCAAGATTTTTTGGAAGCTCGTGCTGAAGCGGTGCGACTGTAGTGTACTGTACGTCAGGTTGAAGTGGCCCGGTCTAGCCGGTAAAAAGTGTAAATTGCGGGGTGTAGATTCATAAGGTAGTGTGTAAGTGCTAGTGCTGTCGCGCTATCCCTGGTGTAATGGTACGCTGGTCTCTTTCAAAAAATCCTCACACTTCGGCTGACAACAACGTGCCTTGCAGCGTGGTCTGGTCAAAGTTGGCTGTGTGGAACGAGTTCAGACTCAGTGCACGCGGACGTCTGCGAACTCCGTTGCGATCCAGGAAGGTCTCTGATACTCCGTCCGAATTGTTGCGTTGGGCCACGGAGAATGGACGGCCACCGAGAGCGCCGCGGTTCTCACTGCTTCCGGACCCGCCCTCTGCGATGCTGCGGTTCAGTGCGAGCGAGCACAGACTGCAGATCGTGAGCTTCATCTTGCCAACGACGGGGATATCGGCGCTCATATTAACCTTGCAACGTCCACAGATCACTTCGCCGCACTTGTGGCAGTTGTACTTGCGCTTGAACGCGCCGATGTCGTCCACGCACACATAGCACGTCTTGGCCTTACCGCGGGCCATCATCTCACTGCGGCGCGCGAACGATTGGTTCGCCACGCGCTTCATGCTAATGTACTTCTTGATGTGCTCCAGGTTGAGCATGCGAGAGCGGATGCCTACGGACGCGACCCACTGCGGCACGTTGCCCTTGAGGTCCGTGTACACGGCCTGCACGACGTCCAGCATACGGCGGTCGCGGCGGCTCTCGACAAACACGAGCCCCGATCGGTACATGCTCGCGCGCACGTATCCGTGGGTCTTCTCCATGTCCGGACAGCTCTTGATCTTGACCGAGTGTGTGCAGCGCGCAAACCCTCGCCGTCCATCCGACAGCGTGAACTGTCTCTGGCACTCCAAGTAGCAGTAGTCTCTGTTCCGCACGAGCACGTACGGCGTACGCAGCGCCGACCAGCGGATGCCGATGAACACGGTGCTGTCATTGACATCGTACGACTTGATCTCGTACAGGATCGCCGAGTGCAACAGATCCGGCGACAGCTTGGTCTCGAGGTTAAGGTTCGGCTGGTGGATGTCGACCTCGTACAGGTCCATGGCCTCTTCCAGCGAGGCCTCGAACTGTGTGATGCCTCGGAAGTAGTGGATGGACTTCTTGTTGTCCGACTTGACCTTGACCTTCTCGATGCGGACCGAGTCGACGTCTTCCTCGTACTCCCACTGGAGCCCGTCGCCGGCGCCGGTGTTCTCGCCGTTGTCGTTGAGCAGCTCGCTGGCGCTGAACTTGAGCAGGTCGTCGCACGCCACGTTGGCCTCATTGCGGATCTGCTCCATGCGCGACGACGAGAGCGGCGGGCAGCGGAACTTCTGGTGCTTGGACTGAGGTGTCTTCGGCATTGTGATGATGAGTGACTAGTGAGAAAGGCGGTCAATGATAGGAGCTCTTGGTCAGATCAGGAATGACTGGAGAACGCTTTGCTGGAAGACGCGGAACAGATCTCTGGACTGGGTTTCGGAAATCTGGAACTCTGGATTGCGGGCTGATGCGACAGGAGAAGGACGAGGCGTGTGGCCAGCGAATGAGTTACGAGTGCGTGGGTGTAATAGAGGTGTCGCGCACGACTGTCACTGCGACTGCGGTCTGTCTTCACGTAGATGCGCGGCGCTGGACTTTGGGAGTCACGCAAGAGGCGTCGCGTCGACGCAGAGGTGGAGGTTCTGTGTGTGTGAAGGAGGAGGTCTGGACCGATTTGTGATCTGTTGCTGGATGGAATAGATCTCTGGATGGTCGGAACGATTTTGGAGTGAAGCCTTCAGACGATCAAGGGGAAATCCCACGGTTGCCTGTCAGTCACGCCGGTTCCGGATTCCGCAGTGGGGAATATCTGCTCTGCACGGGAGGTTGTCTTTGCGGATATGTGTTTCGACCGCCGGCAGCAGGAACAGATTGCTCTGCTTTGTCAACTGCTTGCGGCTGGAGTGACGGAAGAAGAAGAATTGGCCAGTGGCCACGTGAGAAAAAGAAAAGACATGACGGCTGACTGGTTTCGACCACTCTTCTCACCAGTCTGTTATAGCCGGTGAGGAATCGATGGAATCCCTTTGCTGGACGATTGACCACTTGCCGGTATAAACCGTGCTTAAATCACATTCAGCTGAGAAAGATTTGCCTCCACCCAACGTTGAAGGCATTAGGAAATGGACGCGAATTCATTCCAAAGTGATTTCGGCGGCAGAGACAAATGACCATCTGGGAATCAAGCGCCCAGCAATTGATGGCCGGAATCGGTCCCAATGAGACTCCCATACGGATGGCAGCACCGTACACATTGATGGATGCTGGAATATCACCATCAAAATCAAACGCCGTGTCCTTTGATGAACGTGATCACCATGCCACGACAGCGACACATGGCATTCGTGGCTCTTCACAGAATCAGATGAGTAGCTACAGCCTACACTTCACGAATCGTGACACGATGGACCATTGACTCGTCCAAGATGACAATGCGGATTGACGACACCAAGATCAGTCACCCACGTCCCTCCGTAAAGTATCCATCAGTGGTCTGGTCAACTCCTCCTGCCTCATTCATGTTACACGTCCGTACACACGGAACGTCCGATCGACTCGCTCGCAATGCGACTACATCTTGGCCTGGGCCTGGAACTTGGTGACCAGTGCGTAGATCTCGTCGAAGCTCTCGAAGAGCTTCTTTTGGAACGTCTCGACAGGGAAGCGAGGACGCGGGTTCACGACCTCGCGGTCCAGCGGGTTCGCGTCGAACGACGTGATCATGAACGTCAGGAAGTCGGTCTCCGATCCGTAGCACACGCCCACGCCGTGCGGCACCATGGGCACGAAGCCGCCCCAGAGCCACGGGTACCCGGACACGTTGCTGGTCGAAAGCACGAAGTTGCCACCGCCGCCGCTCTTGGCGTACGCAGGGTCGCTGAACAACGCATGCGGTTGCTTGCCTGAGGTCAGAGCGGCGACCTGGATGCCGAGCAAGTGGCGGTCGACGCCGGAGCCAGTGAGAGCGGCGGTCGTGAGGTGCTTGTGCTTGGCCATCGCACGCTGGAGCTTCTCATGGACGACCTTCTCTGGCTGGTTATCGCGGACGGCGTGCAGCCACTCGACCACCTCCGTCGTCACCGTGCGAATGGTCTCCGTACGGCCACGAGCGAACATGCGCGTGTGGGCGCTTTCGTAGGTCGGAACGGTCTCGCCCCATAGCTTGAATCCCGCGAGCTGGATGGCCATTTGCACAAAGATGTCGGGGAAGATCTTGACCTTCTTGAGCACGGCCTTGCCGTACTTCTTGTTGCGGATGATCATCGTACGCAGCGAGCACGCCGTCTTGTCGAAGCTCTCGATCGCGAGAGGGATCTGGGCCTTGACGCTGTCCGGGAGCTTCCACTTGAGCAGCTCCGGTGGCGGCAAGAACGTCAAGCTGCAGTTGCGGCTCTCGATAAACGTCTCGATACCGCCAATGCGGTTCAAGTAGCGCTCGCCGAGCCAGCGGTACATGGACTGGAGGATCGTGGCGTCCGCGTTCGCGTGCTCCATGTTTGCACCGACCATGCCGTTGCGGAAGATCACGTACTGGAAGCTCTTGTCGTACCAGCGGTTGCCACAGCTTCTTGCAGCGCAGAACTTGACCAGATCGGAAGGATTCGTGGGCGTCGTGTCATCGAGGCAGATGCCGAAGAGGCTTTCCTGGATCTTGACGAGGTTTTCCTTGTTGTAGCTGTTGAAATCGATCATTTCCGTGCGTGCCTTGGTCCACAGATCACGGTTGAGAGACGTCAGCGCGCCAATGTGTCGGGCGCCATCTTCCGTGCCCAGCAGCGTGTTGGGCTTGAGCTGGCTGAGGTAGTTACAGTGCTGAAGCACGTGGAGAAGCTGCGTCTCCAAGTCACCGATCGTGAGCAGCTCGTCCTTGTCATCGTACACTGGAAGGACGAAGATGCGGCCGTCGCACATCACGATGATGTGGCGGACGGTGTCTGGATCGACTCGCTCGAAGTGGTCGACTGGCGAGCCAGGAATGCGGCACGACGAGAACAAACGCGTGTACATGTTCATGCAAAGCGTGCGGCCGCCCATTGTCTCCGGTGGGATTTCCTGGCGCTTGAGGTGCTCTAAGTACTCGCACGTGTATCGGATCGTCTCGGCGGCACGACGCGCCTGGGAAACGGGACGATCAAAGTCCTGGAACGAGCCGAAGCCAGACACCATGCTGATGTACGGCGCGATCGGCGTGCGGTCGCTCAGGTACGCCGCATACTCCCACCACTCCTCCAGCTGCATCCAAAGCCGAGTCAGTCCCATATAGAAATCATCCCACAACCAGGCGAGTAATCAACGCACCCAGTTCGGGTGCTCCTCGGCGCGCTTGAGCAGGATCTTCTGGAGCTGCTCTCCCTCTCCGCCGGGCTTGACGAGGTCCTTGGCCAACGCAGCCGTCTTCTTCAGCTCTTCCTGTCAGATCCAACAGCCCACTCGCTCAGCAAACCATACAGACCAACCGCTTGAGGCGAATCCAACGCTTCACCTCGTTGAGGAAGGGCTTGAGCGACTCCAGATACCGCTCGAGAGTGTCTTCCAGCGGCGGCACAGGCAGATGCGGCAGTGCCTCTTGGTGCGCAAAGCTACAAAACCGCCCCCATCCATCACTACCATTTAGATCCTCCCATACTAGTACAGGTAGCCCATGTCTACACGCACGTCTTGAGCTGGGTCTTGCTCTTGGTCATGGTCCTTGGTGCTTCGATTCGATTCTCGTGTGGAAGCTTCGACCACCAGAGAGCCGTTGACGCATGCGGCTCCAAGTGTCGCCGTCAACAGGGAAGATACAGGTTACGTACCGGTTTCATACCGGTAAACCTGGTTGAACTTCAACTTCCGTCTACCATACCCCACTCGAATACTGATCCCCAATCTTGTGGAGCGTGAATCACCGGAACTCTTCATTCCCAAGAGCTCCGACCATGGCGACAACCGTGACGCATCGCCTGCACTACTTCCACCTGCGCAGCCGCGGCGAGATCATCCGCCTCTTGTACGCCTACGGGCGCGTGCCGTACGAGGAGGTGACTGTGCCCACGGGGCGTCCGTTCATGGCTGCCAAGCCGAACTTCCCCTTCCAGCAGCTGCCCATGGTGGAGATCGGAGACGTCAAGTATGCCGGCAGCTCCGCCGTGGCGCGCTTCATGGCCAAGCAGCTGGGTCTGTACCCAATGGAGGACCATCTCGCAGCGCTGGAGGTCGATATGATCGTCGAAGGAGCCTCGGATCTGATGAGCGCCGCCATCGCCAAGAACTTTTTGGAGCGAGATGAAACCCGCAAGGCCAGGCAAACCGGACAGCTCAACAAGTACATCCTGCCAGCGTATCTGAGTGGCCTGCAGGCGCGTGTACCGGCGACTGCGACGCCCAGCAGCCCGTACTTTCTCGGCAAGATCTCGCTCGCAGATATCGCGGTGTTCAACGTCCTTGCAAACATCTTCATGCCAGAGAAGGAGGACTTCCCGATGGATCTAGAGAAGGATTATCCGAAGCTCGTGGATATCATGGACAGCGTCAGGCGCGAGCCTGGCATCGCTGAGTACCTGGCCAAGGAGGAAAGCAACCGACCGGTCCGTCCGCCGGTCTAAGGTTGCCTGAAAGAGCGACACATACAATCCCAATGTGCATACATCATTTTGTTTGGCGTTAGCGACTGGCGATTGCAGCTTTCTGTTGCTCCTGCTGCTGACGCTGCAGCTTGCGCATCTCGTCCACGTTAGCCTTGACGTACAGCGCAACTTCGGACTCGCTCAGGTCGAGCTGCACGCCGTAATATTGCAGCGCAAAAGACGAAAAGTTGTCGGCGTCCGTGCTCACGAGCCTTCCAGTCTCTGTCCACACAATGACGTCGCACACGGGGACACGGCCAGACGTCGGAACGCTCAGTCTACAGACAGCCTCCACAGGCACAGCGTCAAACGTTAGGCCGACGGCCTCTCATGAATGCCGTGGATACTCACCCGTAGGTTTGAGCGATCTGTGCGGCATCCTCCGGCCACTTGTCCTGGCGATAAGGTGTCTTGACGACTTGGATGTCGGGCAGCGTGACCTGAAGGATGTCTACACTCGTGCCCAGCACGTCACGACAAGCCGAGGCATCCCAATCAAACTACTGACGCGACTTACCCAGTAGCCGCTCACAGATCGCATACTCGTCGCTGTTGACGCGGCCAGCGACGTTGTACAGCACCATCCTTCTTCTCTACGGCGTGACGTCCCTATCAAGGCGACCGGGCACCCAACGACACGAGGTCCAGGGAGTCACAGAGCTCGCTATTCCTGGCAGGAGGTGCTTCACAATCGACTCACGATCTCATAGAAATGGTGTTTATGGAGCTTTCTTTATAATCAATCACTCACTCTCCTCTCTCTAGCCATCGGTGGAGGCGGGGCGACACGGCACTACTATTCGCACTGGCGCCTGGCTTCCTGGTCGCGTCGGATCGACTTTCGCTTAGTCCGCACGGTCGATACCAGCACGCACGCCGCCACGCACCAACAGGTCCTCAATGTCGCTCTTGTTCTCGATACCCGAGGCGTGGATCTGCTTCACGAGCTGCTGCACCTTCTTCTCCTGCTTGAGGTACTCAATCGCAATGTTGGCCAAGTTGCTGGCTGGCAGCGACTCGGTGAACTGGAGGCCCTCACGGTACACGATCTTACTGGCCAGGCTCGAGGCCACGATACACTTGAGGTACGAGGCTGGCACGTCCTCGTGGACGCGGCCCAGAGCGATCTCCTTGAGCTTTGGTGGCAGGTGCTCCTCGATAAGAGTGTACATGACCTTCTGGTCATCCTCCGTGGCCTCGTCGAACTTGTCCAGTACGGCGTCGTGCACGCGGATGATCGCACGCGAGATACGCTCGCTCACTGGCGGAAGCGCGGCGTTCGGGTCCTTCTTGTACTCGCGGAAGAGCAGCTGAGCCTCCACAAGCGCGAGCTGGCGAAGCTTGACCACGACCTCATCGACGAGCTCCTTCTTGATGTTCATGAACTCCTCGGTCTCGAGCAGCATGCTCGAGATGATCTCGTACGAGCTGCACACGACACCGCACTTGTTGGCCGAGCTGTCCTTGACAATGACGACGCCGGCGTTGTCGAACAGAAGCTGACGGGCCTCTGGCGTGATGAACAGGTTGGCACCCTCGACGATGAGCTTGCACGATGGCTTGCCGTCGGCGTCGAGGTAGTCGCGCCAGTTGTTCTCGTTGATGGTGTTTGGACGACCACCGGCCGGGATGAACAGGTCGCTCTTCACGCGGTTGTGCAGCGAGTTACGCGCACGCACGCCCTCTGGCGTGTCCGCCTTGAGGAAGCGGCCGTTCTGGCCGACGGCGCTAGAGTTGTAGTCCGCCAGAGGCAGCGACTCGTGCACGAGACGCAGCAGCTCGTTGATGTCGAGGCCGTCTGGGTTCTCGACGACGGCCGTGCCGTCGCAGATACCCACAACCTTGACGTTCGAGCCGTACTCGCGGTGGAGGATCTTGATGACGTTGCCGGCAACGTCACCGTCCGTACCACCCGTGATCTTGACCGTGAAAGGCTGGTTCTTTGGGTCGATGTTCTGCGAGCGCAGGGCGACATCGGCAAAGACCGCGACACCCTCACTGGTGACACCGTACACCTTGTGGTTGATACCGGCGTCTGGCTTGGAGCTGATGAACGCACGTGGGATCGGGTAGCCACGGTAGGCGGCACGCTTGGTCATCCAGACGATGTCCGATGGGATGATGTTCTCATCTGGGCCCAAGTAGATGAGCTCGTCCTTGCCGTAGTAGTCGATGATGTTCTTCTTCACTTCTGGGTCGTTGGTGTTCAGGTCGAGAAGCGCATCCGAGAACGCCTTGACACTCTTGCGGATGATGAAGTCGCGTGGCGCGAAGTCGCCAACCGGGCCCTTGATCGGGTCGCACAGCACGACGGCCTTGGAGCCACCTTCTGGGATGTCCTTGTTCTTGAGCTGCTGGGCGAAAGCCAAGTTGTAGGCTTCGTTGAACTGACGCGCGCTCTCGAGACCGTGGGCGTCGGTCGAGTTCGGGTACACGACACGCAGACCACCGCGAGCAATGTCACGGAATCGCACGTGGAAGCCCTTGAAGCGACGGCCGTAGATGAAGAACACACCGTATGGGATGTCCTTGCCGACAGTGCCGTAGCCCATGACCTTCGGGTCCAGTCGCAGCGACAGCGCGTAGCGGTTGCGGATGAACTTGTTGGTACGCAGCGTACCAGCGACAGCGTCGACCATCGAGTTGAGGAGGAGGATCGTGTCCTCGGCCTCAACGTTGCGGCGGATGTCGACCTTGAGCTCGTTCACACGCGTCTCCTGCTCGACCTCCGTGAGCTTCTTCGAGAACGGATCAAACTTCTGCATGAAGAAGTCGGCGATGCGCGAGGCGATCGGCAGGTTCTGCGGGTGCTCCACGACCTCAATGATACGGTTCAGCGAGTACGCGAACGGGTCCTTCTTGGCCAGCACGCCGTGGAGCATGTTGCAGTAGGCGTAGATGACCTCGGCACGCGAGATACCGAGCTCGGGGTTCTTGTTGACCAGACGCAGCGGCTTGTCGTCGACCCACTTGAGGTACTTGAGGTTGCCGGCGATCTTCTCCCACTCGAACTCCTTGCCGCTCTCAAGCGCCTGCTCCGATGGCGTGACGAGGATGCGGATGAGCGACACAGTGCCCTCCGTGTTGTTTGGGTCCTGCACGACGTCCAGGTGGGCACGCAGGATGTTCAGGTCGCAGAGACCGAGGTACGTGGCATACTTCTGGATGGCGCTCTTGGCCAGCACGTTGGAGGCAGCGAGCGTGAGCATGGTCTGCGGGGCCTGGCCACCGGACAGCTTGTTCTCCTCGCTCTTGTTCTCCCAGCCGTGCTCGATCTCGACCGAGACGCCCTCCGTGCCCTTGACACGCTCGTACTGGGCGATCTGCTGCGCGATGCGGCGTGGGTTACTGAACTGCACGTACATCGAGTTGCAGCGCAAGAGGAAGTCGTCCACGGCCGCTGGCTCAAAGTAGGCCGCTGGCTCTGGGTAGCCCGTCTTGCCTGCGTACTTTCCGGCCTGGATGTCGGCCATGAACTGCTGGATCTCGCCACGAGCAGCCTTCTCTGGCTCGGTCGTGCCCGTGAACGGCTTCTGGTAGCCGAAGCGGAAGACATCGAGGCCCAGCGTGTCGTCCAGTGACGTGAAGATCTTGACACGCGCGAGCTCGGCGCCGTCCACGTTCTTTGGGAGCTGGTTCAGCACGTTGGCCAACAGACCAGGGTAGTTGGCTGTCACCAGACAAAGATACACGTTAGATACCATGGACCGGGACACAGAGGGAGACAAGACCATGGAGAGGGAAGCGTACATCCGCTGCGGATGTACGAGTACACCTTGTTGTCTGGCGAGCGCAGCATGACCTCCGGCTGCTGGGCGTTGACCAGCGCCGTGATGGCGTTGAGGTGCGTGAGGCGCTCCTTCTCGCCGATGGCGCGGAAGTAGGCAGCAGGCATGTTCTCCAGAAACCATCTACAGAGGCACAGGTTAGCGCCATGGAGACACAAGCGCATATATAGGAGAGAACGTTGCAACGTACGGCACGGTCTTGTTTGCGGACTCCTTCTGGAAGCCATTGAGCTTCTCGAGGAGCTCCTCAGTGGACTGGCCGCTCTGTGGGTTTCAATGTAAGGATTCCATCAGTTCTACCGCACTTCTCGAGATGCAAAGCACTGCATGGGCACCGCACCTGCGTGGCGAAGGTGTTCATGAGCATGGCGAACGAGCCGCGGGTCTGCGCGACCGAGCGCGCGGCCTGCAGCTGACGGAACTTGGTCACTTGCAGCATGTTGCTAGTGGGCTTGATGCGACCGGGGGAAAATCTGGATCTGAAAAGCGCCGGATGCTGGACGGCTCCGGACGAAGGGAAGCTCCGGATCCAGGGGGGTCCTCTGGACGGCCACAGGATAGACCAGACCGAGAGATCACCCAGCCGAGTGACGCCGACTCGAGACGCGACGACGCTACTGCAAGCAAGAGTGCGTGCGTGACGCTCCAACGGTGCTGCAGCGTGCGTCGCTCGTCCGCTCACCCTACCCCGCTCACATGCCTCGTCCACTGTTTTTTCAAGAGAGATTCACACAAAACGCGATCCACAGTTCACAAGATTCGTACTTAGTCGGAACTACAAGTGTGGTACCCCACAAATGCGGTTGTTCGTCCACAGGATTGAGCGAATAGGGCTAACGCCTCTTCGTGCACTGTCGTTCAAAATGTGCTGGTGGATCTCCGGCCTGTGACTGGCGGTGGAGACGAAGTTCAACATGATGCGCTCCGCCAATGAGCAGCTACGGTCTCATTCAGGGCGTGTGCTCACACTGTGAGCCAGCCAGTGAGTGGCTTGAAGCCAGCGGTGGCGAGCAAGGTTCCGGTGCCGGCTATGTCCGCTTGGGGCCGCGCGCAAATGCAACTTGAGCTTGGGCCGAGATTCTGTCTCATGCACACCGTGCTGGATACTTGGTCCATGAATGCAGTCGACGGAAGACCCACCTGACCGACTGACCGACTGCCTGGCAGTCTGCCTGGCTGGCTCACTCGCTGCGTGGACCTCTGTGGGCAACGTGTGGTGGCGGTGGGTCGACGCTCGAGCGGATCTCCACGTCACTGCGTCGGAGCTGCTTGGATCTCGGATTGGGCAGGACGTTTGCCTGGTCAGCAGCACGACCACTGCTTTCACACACACAGCCCGTCAACTCGATCCAGCACAGTGCTAGTACTAATATAGGCAGTGCACGAACTCACTCGGCCAAGGCGACCCAAGCACCATGGCAAGTCAGTCTGTGGACGGACGCCACCAGAGATGGGAATCTCAATAAAAATCGTTTTTTTTTCAAGATGAGCGGATCCGCTCGTCCGCCCTCTTGGTCACAATCTGCGCCACTCGCGCCACCGATTACGCCACTCGCGCGGGGGAGCGTCCACCGCGTCGCTTGAAGTTGAAGCTGCCAGCTGCATGCAGATGGCGCGTCCCACCACGCGGAAACCCCCCGTCCACCAATATGGAGCGTCCGGATGGGATGGAAGGCCTCGACATATCCGACTCTGTGGGCGTCGTAGCCGACGAAGAGGATGCCGCGTCGCACGGGCGCTTGCGCAATGCGTCGGAGGACGCCGAGACGCATTCGATTGACCCACTGGTTGAAGCGTTGACGCCCGAAATCTCAGGCCTGGACAAGGCGAAGGAGAATGCGCAACCACTTCCGGAGGTCGACAGACCGCTTCATGATGACGGGGAGGATGCGGGATTAATCGGTGGACGACAGGCTGTCGTTGCGGTGGACGGAGAGCTGGAGCTGCTGGTCCAGGAGCTCACGGCGATCCGGTCCGTGCTCGAGTCGTCCGTGTCGGTGGACGCGGACGATGAGCTTCTGCTGCGGATCCGAGCGTGGAGCGACCGCATCCTGCCGACGAATGCGTCTGCAGGCACGACGAAGCAGCTTGCGTTGATCCCCATGGCCGCTCCGACAGATAGCTATCCGGAGCCTCATGGAGATGTGACGTGGCGGGTCGTGGACTTCGATGATGGAGCATACAGAGGCCAAGTCAATTCGATCGCAGACGCTCTGCCTGCGTCATTTGATGGTGGAGATGCGAAGCCTCAAGAAGCCGTCCCACATGGCTGGGGCGTTGTGACGTCACACAAGGGTCTGCGTCGCATTGGCTCGTGGAAAGACGGCGAGCAGGTCGGTATTGGCTCGCTGCAGAGCGCAGTGTTCCTGTACGACGGCGAGTGGCATGCCACCAAGGGCCCCAGTGGCTACGGCATCGGCACGTTTGCCTTTGGTGTGACGTTCGTGGGGTCGTGGATGAATGGACGGCCGTACGGACTCGGACGGCTTCATTCTGCAGAGATGAGAACGACTTTAGAAGGATGGTTCCACGGCACGCGGTGTCTGCAGCCAATGGAGGAGCCGATGCCTGACGCGCTGCTGGATGAGCTGCTGCGAAGACACCTCCCACCTCACAACCTGACGGAACAGCCCCATTGTGGGCTCTATCTTGTGGGGAAGATACTGGAGGAGTCGCGTCTCGTGTCGTTGCGGGATGCGATGAACCAATGGAGGAGAGTGGCGTGTGAGCAAGCCGTTGCGCTGGCTCGGGAAAGGCGAATGGAAGCGATCCATGCGTGGTCTGAAGCCCATACAGCGGAGCGCCAGGCGACCGCGTGGAATATTGCGCACCAGGTGCAGATACATCGAGAGCGGATGGCGGCTACGCTGAAGGAGATCGACGCTGGTCGCGAGAAGCACATTCGCGTCCTGCGCGTTCGAGAGTTCCACACAAAGCGACTGGAGACGGCGATGTTCCAGCGTGATCTGGCGCGACGCTGTGTATCATCCCAAGAAGAGAGCATTACCCTGATGGAAGCTGAGCTCGCACAAGTCACAGTGCTCCTAGAAGAAGCCACGCAGGCCCAAGCGGACTGTCGGGCTCACAGCCATCAGCAGCAGCACACCAAACGCCAGATTGAGAATGCGAGCGTCAAGATCAATGCACTCAAGCACCAACTTCGTCTGAAAATGGACGGCGAAGACTCCCAGCGACGCCAGCGCGAACAGCAAGACGCTGCTCGACGGAAGATCAAGACGCCAGCAACACCAGCGTACGCCAGGGCGATCCATGGGCCTCGTCACGTGAAAATGGCCAAACTGAACAACGAAGTGGAGGGAGAGCTTCCGTTTGTGTGTGATGTCCCGGGCTGCTCGTGCGGAATCCCTCGCGATGTATTTCTCCGCGTGGCTGGAGCGATGAATGGCGAATGAGTGAAGAAGAACGAGAGTAAGGAAGCGAGAAGTCTTGAAGCTGGAGTCCTGATAAGGATCTGGCTGGTCCTGTATCATTTTTGAGCTGGGCAATGCCTACTCTGTCGTAATTTATTCAAGCATGAGCGTGCATGTCCCCCCCCCTGTGTCGATAGGGCAGTTGCACGCATTGGTATCCTTCGTCGCCACAGAGAGCTGAGGCAAATGGAATCCAATCAGTGGGTGACAGAATCTCTAGTCGACGTGGCTTTTCGATCGCCTTTGGCCGACTCCCTGGCTCGAGCCGTTATTAGATCGACGGGACGACTCACTCACATACTCACTTACTCCTCTGCCACCTTCCTCATAGAAATGGAGACGCCACGCCGAAGCTTCGCGAACTCAGGTGGAAATGGGTCAAGCAACCCGTCCACCACGCGTTTTCCCGGCCTCGGAGGTACCCCAGAAGCCATGGGATTGGCACCTGCAGCGCGGGGCACAGCGCGCACTGACGACGAGCTGCACTTCGCGCGTTGGAAGGAGACTGTTCGAGCTCAGGACGAAGAGCAAGCACTGCTGCATCAGACCGTCGTGAGCTCCAAAAAGCAGCAGCTCGATGTCCAACATGAACGCGTACGCTTCTCTCGATAATCGCCATGGTTGAAAATCTCAGCTGCAGTACTCACGAGCCTGCGTGTGTGACTCTGTAGCTCTCGAAGCAGCGGGCGTTCATCCGCCACGAGAAGCGCAAGATTCTGCTTCAAAACGCTTTGCTCGAGTCTGAAAAAGAGCGTTTCGAGGCGTCTTTGAGCTCCGACTGGTTCTGTTTGGCTACGTTCCCCACTGTCCACGACCGCCGCATCACACTGGACGTCGGAGGCCAGCTCTTCGAGATCTCGACGCCTGTGCTGATGAAGGATCCCAACTCCATGCTGGCCGCGTTGGTGATGGACGACTCCCCTCTGTCAACGCTTGAGTGTGGCTGCTTCCGCGTCGACCGAAACTGGTAAGCAGAGGGCTTCTTGGTCGCTCTACTGACGATGAAGAACTGACGATTTGTGGCTTGCTCTCTCGGTAGGTGGCTGTTCCGATACGTGCTCCACTTTCTCCGCGACGGGATGCTACCACAGGACCCAAAGCTTCTGCGTGAGCTGTACCTAGAGAGCGAGTTTTGGAAGATCGACTCGCTGCGGAAGGCCATCGAGATGAAGAACATGGAGCTGCTCCAGATCAAACAGCAAAACGATGCCAAGACTGCGGGAGCAGCAGCAGCCGCGCTGTTGTCCGGCTCGACAGGCAAGGGAAGTACAGCTCAGGCCAGGTACCACTTGGATTCGGGGCTCATGGCCAAGATGAAGTCGTCGTCCATGCTCCCAGAGCACAAGGCGAACCGGGACGCCCACGAGTGGTGGCTCGAGGCGCCTTCGTGGTGGGGAGCTGCCGCTGCGAGTGACAAGAAGGAGCCCAAGCTCGCGTCTCTGGCGGCTACGGCAATGAAACGAGCTCAAATTGACGAGCTAGAGAACAGCAAGAAAGGCGGCGGCGACGATGCCTGGTGGAAGTCAGCGTCGTACAAGGGCAAAGACTTCTCCCAGACTCTGTCAGCAGCAGCAAGTGAGAGCAAGAAGAAGACGGAGGACGACGGCAGCGGCACGCCACGATCTCCCCTCGTGATGAGCTCTACATGGCCCTCCGCGCACTAAACTCCGACTGCATAAATGAGCTTGTCGATATAATCCAGAGTCTCATTTACTCAAATGGGAACCGTGTTTATCCCTGCAAGAACTGCTGCGCGCGGAACTCAAAGTGCTCAAACGGACAGAGCGCACTGTGCTCATGGCCGGCAAACGCTACAGGCTTGCCTTCAAACAGGACCTTGACGTAGTACTTGCCCGTGCTCTTGGCTTTGTACACTTCAAACGTCACGACCGTGCCGTACTCTGGCAGGATGCGGTCCACTTGGAGCTGCAGCGCACTGATGAGCGCCACAATCGAGTTGTCGTGGGCAGAGAAGAAGGAAATCTTGGGCTTGTTGGCCGTGGCGTCGTCGTCCACCGTGAGCGACTTGAGCAGCTTGTACACCTCACGCACCCCGTGCTCGTACGCGCCAAAGCAAAAGGCCTTCTGGCCAAAGAGCTGGTGCCAGAGCCACGAGTCGTACTCACACATGACGTCATACATGTCCTGCGTGATGCCCTCCGGGAAGGGCAGCGAGTGGGCCTGGCGACAGGTGAGGCCGTCGCGGATCGCCGTCCACGGTACGTTCTGGTCCGCTGGCACGCCGACGAGCTCGCGAAGCTGCTGGCCGAGCTGCTCCATCTGGAGACGGTCCTCTGGGTGTCTCTTCTCGACTTCGTGGCTCACGATCTTCTCGATCTCATTGAAGATCGTGATCGGATGCGCCGGCGCCAGGCGGTTGATGGCCTGCGTGCGCACGTAGAACACGGGCTGGTGCTGGGCCTCGAGCTTCTGGATCTCGTCGTTGGAGTGGAACATGCCATACAGCAGACACTGCACGGACTGGATCGTGCGGTCGACGTTCGAGGACAGCACGAACACGTTGTCGTGCGGGTTCGTGTCGACGCCAGTGGCCTTGATGAACGCGTCGTACTTGTCGCGAAGCGCACGGCCCTTGGCACACATGTGGTCCACACCCGTGGCAGTAAGCTGCGCGAGCGGCGCCATGTCACGGTGGCGTGGCACACCGTGCGGCGGCATCGACGGGTCGTCGCCCACGACCACGGCGATGCGGTTGAGCTTGGCGAGCTGTTCGGGCGTGGCGATCTTGGTCTGCCAGAAGGCCTTTTCGTCCGGTGTCATCTTCCATTTCGAGCCGATCTGCGTGAGAATGGGCGCGCGGTCGCCGTGGCGATGGAAAAACAGCACGTGCTGCAGCTCCAGCTCCGTCTCGGACGGTGCAGGTGACGCCATGGTGCCTTGAAGAATGGGCAGCGCAGTTGACGTCGACGCTCGACGATCGAAGAGCTACGCAGGTGACGCGAAGGTCGCGCAAGTGGGACCAGATATGCGACGTGTGCACACTTGGATTTCGGCTCAAAGATTCATGCGACGTGTGTAGATCCTATTGTATTGCAGTCCTAATAGTTTGGCAGCTTGTGGTCCAGGAAGTCCTGCGCGAGGTTGAGCACGTGGCCCACGGGGCAGAGGAGCTGGTGCTCGTAGCCGTAGAAGGCCACGGGCTCGTGCTCGAACTTGGCCTGCACGAGCATGGCGCCAGTGGCTTGGTGCTCGTAGAACTCGAAGCTGAGCATGCCGCCGTAGTGGGGGATCACGCGGTCGATCTGCAGCTGCAGCGCTCGCATGAGCGCGACGAGCGAGTTGTCGTGGGCCGAGAACAGCGTCAGCTTGTGGGGCGTCTCCTTCTACAGTCATGCACACGATCGTTCTCTTGAGCCAAGTGGTCATTATGTACGTGGAAGGAAGCACAGTCGTGACGGACCTTGAGGATGGATGTCACGCGGGAGTGGAATCTCTCAACGCCCTTGCGGAAGGCACCCACACAGAAGTCGCGCTTGCCGTACAATGTGTGCCAGAGCCACGCGTCCAGCTCATGTATCCGGTGAAACAGATCCGCGTCGAAGCCGTCAGGGAACGGCAGCCCATGCTCACGGCGACACACGAGGATCTCACGGACTGTACACAGCCAAAGTCAGTGAGTTTAGAGCGTATCAAGCACGTTGATCGAGGAATGGATGCAGGAACTCACGCGAGCTCCATGGAATGAGCCGTCCTTTGGCAAGACCCGTGACCTCTCGGATCTGGTCTGCGGTCTGGCGCAGACCCGCTGGCGCGCGGAAGCGGAGATCCTCCGCGAGCATGCGGTCCAGATTCTGGAACAGTTCGTACGAGTGCGATGGACCGAGGGTGTTCGACTCGTCGATGTGGATCGCAATACCACCCGAGGTTCCATTGGCCGTGAACTTATCTGGAAACATTCCGGACAACACGCTCTGCGCCGAGCGGATCGTGCGGCGGATGTTGGTCGAGTGGACGTACATGTCACGCTCTGGGTCCACGTTCTTGAGCAGCTCACTGTATCTCTCGCGCAGGGCCTGGCCCTTGGCTGTCATCTCACGCACGCCCTTGGCTGTGAGCTGTCCACAGGGCCACTGGCCGCCGTGGCGTGGCGACGGGATCTCTTCACATTCGACAGCCTGGCCCATGCCATCGCCTCTGCTTCCACGTGTGAGCACAATGCGCGTGGCGCTGGTGAGCGTGTGGATGGTGCTGAACTCGGCGAGCCGTGAGACCCAGAACTGCGTCTCCTCACTCGACATGGCGATCTTGGAGCCCACGCTCTTCGTGATGGGCGAGCGGTCTCCGTGGCGGAACATCACCAGCACATGGACCAGCTTCAGATCCTTATGCTCTCCATCCTGCAGCACCGTCGGCGTAGCTACCGTCATATTGTCAGCAGCGGCCGTCGGCAATCGACAGAATGCAGCCTGGGGTGGTGCTGCTCGTCTTTGGAGCTCTTCGAATGGAGCGTTTACTCATCCAAACCTCCTGTTGAAGAAACCTTCCCTTCTCTGATTGGCTAATATTTGTCTATTTCAATATGATTGGATGAAATCATTGATACCCATGATACCATCTGTGATTGGCTGAAAAAGAGTTCAGGATCAGCTCCCCCCTTCGAGTCGGGAGCTGCGGATCGCCAGGTCACGCGTCACACGGAGAGAGATCGACCATCATGGTGGCGAAGAAGACGACGCTGATGCGCGCGGCGCTGGCGCTGCTGGCGCTTGTCGTGTGCTGGACGGCCATTGCGCCCGTCGATGCCAAGAAGAAGAGCAGCTCGTCGCTGCTCAAGGGCGAGGAGAAGCTCGCGGCGCTCAATGGACGCCTCAAGGAAGGCGTGATTGCGTTCACGAGCGAGAGCTACGAGCAGTTCGCGCTGCGCCCTGACCGCCCGTACCACTTGTTCGTGCTGTACACGGCGATCGCTGACAAGTACTCGTGTGATACGTGCAAGTACGTGGCACGTTGGTGTTGCTGGAGTCTCTGGGGATGTGCGCATTGGAGGCTGATGGTACGCGATCTTGTGTAGGGTTGTGCACCCAGAGTTCCATGCGCTCGCCGAGTCGTACATCTCGGCCAAGCAGGTGAAGGTTGATACGCGTGATGGCCTCGACGTGTACTTCGCTATCGCCGACTTCGATACTAACCAGCAGGTCTTCGGGGTGGTGCGTGGCTACTCGGAACTTTATGCCAAATGCAATTGGGTTGGTGTCCGCTTACCAATTGAGGCTCTATCCTATAGTACGGCTTCACTTCGGCGCCACACATCGCGTACATTGCGCCGGACCGCAACGGCGATGATGGCAAGCGCGTGCCTTCGAAGATCGAGCTCTCGCCTTCGGACACGTACAACCTGTACCAGCAGGGCAAGAAGGCCGAGGACATTGTCGACTTCGTCAAGACCAAGACGGGCTTTGACGTGCGTCGATACTGCTCTTGTGGTGTGGATACGTCCCGTGGCATCAGACTGATGTTGTGTTTCTTGTGTTAGTTCGTCATCCAGCGCTCGAAGGCTCTCTTGTACGCGGCGCTGATCACGTTCCTGGTGTTCAGCGTCGTCGTGGCCAAGATCATTCTGTCCAACATCGACAAGGTCATCGCCAAGCTCCGCCGCAAGCGTCTGTGGATGACTGTCTCGCTGGTGAGTCCTCCCTTGGATCACTTACTCACCTAAATCCCTCACTGACTCCTCTTTTCGGCAGCTCTTCTACGGACTCTCGGTCTCGGGCATGGTCTACTGTATTATCCGCGAGCCACCAGCCTACCAGACGGAGCGCAACGGCAACATCAAGTTCTTCCACCCCGCTGGCCGCAACCAGTTCGTCGTGGAGGGCCTGATCATCGGCGGCTACGACGTGTTGGCCGCTGGCTGCATCATCCTGCTCTCGCAGTGGGCGATCTATCTGCAGCGCCCAGTGCTGCGCTACGTGGCCATCGCGGCGTGCATGGCTGGCTTCGTGGTCATGTACCGTCAGATGATCGACGCGTACAAGTTCAAGAACCGCTGGTACACGGGCTGGATGGGCTTCTAAACGCACTCGTGTAGGAGAAAGCATCCGCAACACAGCGTGTGGTGTCGTCCCCTTTTTGGTGAGAAGCGGGTAGTAGTGATACTGTACGGAAGGGCAGCATTGACAAGAGAATGGAAAGCTGCCAAAGTATCCATTTTTGCGATGGAGAGCTATGCTCTGGCTCATTTTCTTGGAAATATGATATTTTGCCACGTATCGGTGTGATCGTCACAACGGATGAGGCGATGGTGTGATGCATCTATCGTATTTGAGAGAAAATTCAGCCCTCCGTTTTGCGACATGTGTGGACGACCGTGTTCGCTGCTGGAACCCCTTTTTCGACGAGCCATTTTACCTAATCAGGGTTCTAACCACCCACTTTTGCGTGCCCCTCCTTCTCAGTCGCGCCCTGACGCATGTCTCGGTCTAACAACCGACAGACAGCGCCCCATCAATCCGGCTCGCTCTGAATCGAGCGTGCGCTCGCACAGAGCATTCCACCGCCCGCCCATCGCAGCACGCGGCCCTCCCCTCAATCCCTCTTCCCCGCCGTTGCCAGCGCACACATAACCCGTGAGCCTCGATCTTCGTCACCATGGAAGGATGGCTCACCAAGCGTCGGGACCACATGAACCTCATCTGGCGTACGTCATCAATCTGCATGGTCTCTCCCCTCCGTTAGTCCCCGCGTCTAACGTGGTGCATTTCTGTTCTGGTGATCTTGATCTCTTTAAATTGCGGTTCTCCAGTGGAACGGTATTTCGTGCTGGACGGCGCGCAGTTACGGTATTACCGTAAACGCGGCGACCCGGCCCCGCGGGGCACGTACGTGCTCACGGACGGATGCCTCGTGAGCAACGTGTTCAACTCGGAGGAGAAGCACCGCCACCACGGGCCCGTGTGGATGTTCCGCATCACGTTCGCCGTGGACGCCGGCTCGGGCGAGAAGTCCTACAAGAAAGACCGCTTCCTGGACCTCGGCGCCAAGACCGAGGAGCAGGCCAAGGACTGGAAAAAGGCCCTGGAAAACGCCGTGCGCTCCATCCGAGAGCTCGTGAACCACCAGCGCAAGCTGCGTGTGGACGCCGAGCTCTTCCCGATCTCGGGCCCGCAGCGCGAGCCGCCGCGGCTGCTCAAGGCCGACGAGGACACGGTCAGTCTCTTCAATCTGGAGGGTGATAATGCCAAGTCGGAGCAAGGCTGGTGGCTCGCACGAGTCGAGGAAGGGCTGCGTGTGATGCAGGAGTGTCCGCTGGGCCACCAGGTCGCGGCGTCGCTGTTTGCACAGCACGCGAACACGACCAACGGGCTGCTGGTCTCGTCGCTGGTCTCGGCCGTGCTCTCGTTCAGCATCATGTACTCGTTCGTAGCCAACATGCTGCTGTGCTTCCTCACGGCGGCCGTCGCAGTCGCTGTGTGTGCCGTGGCCATCACGCCCACACAAAGCATCGAGATCCCGTCGCTGCGTGTGGCCCAGGCCGTCCACGGCTCGCCCACGGAGGTGTTTCGTCTGCTCATGAACCCGAAGCGCGCCCAGCGATGGGACCCGTCCGTGGCCACCATGCGCGTGATCCAGTCCATGGACGACCAGGCCGACATCGTGTACATCACGCAGCGGCCCGTGTACCTGTGGCCCATGTGGCAGAAGCCGCGCGACCTCGTGCTGATGCGCTACTGGCGCCGTGAAGAGGACGGCTCGTACTTCGTCATGTACCAAAGCGTGGATCACCCAGAGTGCCGCGTGCGCCACAACTACGTGCGAGCGACGGTGCTGGGCGGCGGCTTCGTGATCGCGCCCACCAAGATGCCCAGCGGCACCATGCGCTCGCTCGTGACCTACGCGCTGCGGTACGACCCAGGAGGATGGACGTCGCGCATCTACCACCAACTCGGTATGGACGTGGACCTCGTCATGCCCATGCTGCGAAGTGTCATCGGCATCCGCGATGAGATGAACGGCAACGACTTTATCACGCCCATGGTCACTGTCAGCGTCGGTGCGACTGCCGGAGCTGTGGGAAGCGACACGGCCAGTGAGTCGGCGGCGTCCAGTGGCAGTGGTACGACGGCGCCAGGCGAGCCAAGCGCCGCGCCAGTCAGCCGCATCCGTATCGATCCAATGGCTGGCGTGAAGATCGGCGTGCCACGACTGAACACGACGCTGCCCGAGAAGATGTGGGCCGAGCCAGACGCGTCGCTGTTCCAAGTGCGTGGCGCCAACTACCTCGTGGACAAGAAGAAGATCTCGTCGGCGCCCGCCAAGTTCCACCTCGTGGGCGTCGACTTCTTTTCGTTTGAGAGTGCGAACGACCGATACCACGTCTCGTCGCGTCCCGAGAGCATCGGCAAGACCTCGGGCAAGTTCACGTTCGTGATCAACATGATCATCCCTGGCCCAGAGAACACGACGCTGGCGTTCTACTTCCACCCGGCCAAGGACAACATCTTTGATGACGGCTCGCCGTTCTCGGAGCTGCTCAACGACTTCATCGATGGCGACGACGCGTTCCGTAACTCGCGCTTCAAGCTCATCCCGACGGTCGTGGAAGGCAGCTTCATCATCCGCCAGTCGGTCGGCTCCAAGCCGACGCTGCTGGGCAACAAGCTCAAGTGTCCGTACTACAAGGGCGACACGTACTTCGAGGTGGACGTGGACATCTCATCCAACTCGGTCGCCAACACCGTCGTGGGTATGGTCTCGGGAGTCACCAAGTCGCTGACTGTGGACATGGCGTTCTTGCTGGAGGCTCAGAGCGAGGAGGAGCTGCCGGAGGTGCTGCTGGGCGCCGTGCGACTGCAGCACGTGTCCCTTGACAAGCCCACGCGGGTGCCGAAGCTCGCTGCGTAGATGGATAGATTCACAAACTCACTGCTCACGACCACACCTGACTTCGGCCTCTTCGATCGGAAAGGAACGCCAAAGGATGGATGGATGCACAAGGAAAGGGAAAATGCGAATAAACTCGTGCGTGTTGATACTACTTACAGCGCGTGGGTCGCGCCTTGCTCTTCCTATCTCTCTTCCTATCTCTCTTCTCTCCTGGCTGCTATAATCACACTAACTACGCTATCACTACAGGTTTCTCTTACCTACTACGATTGCATCACGACGTCGCCGTCCGCGTCCTCGACGGCCTCAACCTCCAGCACGCGAGGCGCCCGGCGGAAGTTGCTGTGGTCCCACACCGTCTCGCCCATTGTCACGCGACTCCAGAGCCGATTCACGAGACTGGCGTTGTAGATGTCGGCGTTCGAGAGGAAATGGAAGATCGCAGCGCTCACTTCCATCTTCACCGGCGGCAGCTCCTGGCCAAACAGCGGCAGCACGTACACTCGACCGGGCGTCTTTCGACCGATTGCTAAAGCCTCCATCGCATGGGCGTTGCGTGGCATTGACGTCTTGATCGGACGACTGGGGCTCGCACTTTTACCTATCGGAGTTGGTGCTGGCGGAGGCCGAGATGCGTCACTGAGTGGAGACAGCCCACGAGGAGCCTGGACACCTTTTACAACGCTGTAGGTCGGACCCGGCGGACTCATAAACGAGGCCGAGGCGACGGTGTTGACTCGGAAGCTCAGCGCCGAAGAAGCCCCTGTAGCGGCTCCCGGCTCGCTAATAACGACGGCGGCGGTACTTGGTATCGTGGTGCCTCCAGGAGCCGCAGGGGCCGAGCTGGTGGCGTTGAACGACCGTAAAAGCGCCGATGCACGACTGTTCTTGAGCTGCGTGCGGAATCTCTCGGTGCGCTCACGCTCACGGCGTGGAGACACTTCAAATGGCGACGAGAAGTTGCGAGCCCACGTTTCTCGATCAATGCGAAGGCGCTGCCGAATGCTTGAAAACGTTGGCGACACGAACTGCTCCTCTGGAGTGGCCCCCGTCGCAGACAAGCCAGCAGCGAGCTCTTTTACCCCAGGACCACGCATACTGATTGCCGACATCGGAGTCGCCATCGTGAGGTTCTTCGCGACGTACGGCGACTGGTTCTTGCAGTCGATACATCGGCAGTTGTCCCCACACGGCACTCCAGCTTGGAAGCACTCGCAGTATCGCTTCTGGCACGCAGATTTCTTGCAGTGACAGCCATGCTTGTGCATCTTCTTCATGTCACCACCAGAGTTGCCCTGTGCTGATGTAGGGTGGTTGTGGTGATGATGTGAGTGAGGATGGTGTGGGTGTCCGTGCGGTGTTGTGAAGCCGAATCCTCCTGCAGCAGTAGCAGTGGTCGCAGTGCCAGGCGTCATGGAATTAGCCGCACTAGTCAGGGTCGTCGTCTCGATCTTCGGCTTGAAGGCGTTCGGGTTCTTCTCCAGTCGACTCGCGATGGCCTGCTGACGCACTTGCTCGTTGGCTGGCGTGTTCGCACAGCCAACACAGTTGCAGCTCTCATCACAGTAGCCTCCACTCGCAAAGCACTCGCAGTACAGCTTCAAGCACTTGGACTTTTTGCAGTTGCACGGCGACTTCTTCTTTGGTGCGGCGGCATCGCCTTGAGCGAGCCCAGGAGCTGGAGTCGTTAGTGCAGCTTGCTGAACCGGCGTCGCGAGCAGTTGTGGAGATGCCCAGAAGCCACCTCTCGTACCTGCGAGAGGAGTGATGCCAGTGGTCTGCTGTCGAACCGGCATTGGCGTCTTCACGGGGGTCGCCGCCGTCGAGAGCAAAGTTGCTGAAGCTGGCAGCTGCGGAGTTTGCTTGCTTGCCAGCAACACAGGGGCAGCCGTGGCTGGGCTCGCTGACACCACCGCAGGCTTGACCGATTCTGCCGCCTTGGCTTCCTTGGAGGTCGGGGCTTGTGCAACGACAGCAAGTATCTCCTGAGTCGTGGGCATCACAGGCTTCACGGCTGTTGGGCTCTTCCGCAGCCTCAGCGGATGTAGATTTGGAGTCGTGGAAGCTGCCGCCAATTTCAGTGGAAGAGTTGGTGTGGATACACCTCCCAATGTTGGAGACAACCGCCTCCGAAGAGAAGATAACGCCGACTCTTTGGACGATGCACTCGAAGAGCTAGTGTCAACAGTGAGTAGGCCCTTTGACACCTTGGGCTCACTTGAAGACGATCCTGCTGACAGAGATCCGGATCCAGAGCTCGCCACACTTGCGCGGTCGTCATCCTCGAGATCTTCGAACGCTGCGAGTATCCGCCGCTGGGTCGCTCGACCATTGAAGGCGTGTAGAGCTTTCCGATTCTTTGACGGTCTCTCCTTCGCATTGCCGTCGGCATTTTGTTTGTCTTCCGGCTTGGCTACAGTCGCAGTATCTTCCTTGACTGGTGTTTGCAGTAGCTTCCGCTGTACATTCAACCCCTTGCCGTTCGTTTTGCCCTGACGCTGTTGCTTGCTTTCCTCCAGTTTGCGCTTTCGCGCATGCTTTTTCCGCTTGAGACTGTTGTTGATCGCTTCCATTTCCCGCTTCGTGTGGGTGAGCGGGTCCTGGTCAAACGTGACGTGGAGCTTCATCTTCATGACGCTTGAGCTGCTGACCTTCAAACGTTCATCACGCCCCGGGGTTGCGCTTGTCGACGCACGAATGTTCGGGAACGATTCGTTCAGCTCACGCGACGTCGACGAAGGCGACGTAGACGCGTTTCCCGAGGATCCACCAGAAGAGACAGACGACGGTCCTGTGGAAGAGGTCGATGACGACCCAGGCGCCGCAGAGCGAGATATCGTGCCCGTAAACAGCGATGTCTTGGGAGTCGCGACGGACGCTGTGGTAAGAGGATGGCTTGGACCTAAGCCAGGCGATGGAAATGGAGGTAGGCTAGAAAGACAATGCATCAATTGGAACGTCAGCTCACGACAGCGCCTAGTGAACAGGTCGGTGTACGTACAGTCGTTGGAGATCGATCGAAGTGGCAGGCACGACCGGGGAAAACTTGAGGGACAGGAAGCTCGTTTCCAAGTCCTCCTCATGGGCTCCGCCTGGAGCCAGTGGCGACAGCGTGTTGGCAAAAGAGAAGAACCAGTCTTGGTCGTGGGCTCCACTGGGCGCGCCGCCAAGTTCCTCTCGGTCTGCTTCTTCATCCGAGGAGCCAAAGGCGTCTCTCGTCGTCGACCGTAGCAACTTTGCTGCTAGAGCTTTACTTCGCAGAGCCCTGGCTTGTGCAGATGCCGCCGGTGATGGTGTTCGCATGAGCGACAGACTATTCCGACGCCACTGAGCATTTGATGCAGACGATGACGGCGTCGATGACAGCGATGGCGAGCCCCGCGGTGGTCGGCACACAACGGCGATGACGTCCTGCAGAGGCTCGCTCTTGATGGCGCTGTCCGCTCGACGCTGTGGCGTCCGAGGTGACGTCGTGGCCGACTCATCTCCGTCCTGCTGTTTGGTTTCTCCATCGCTCGTTCGGAGTTGCAGTGGTGATGACAGACGAAGCGAAGCGGGCGACGAGAACGTGGAATTGCTGCGGCTCTTGCTGTACGGAGACCGGAAGAAACGCGATGGAGACGCGTTCTGGCTGCTGCCTCGTGATCGCAACGGCGAGGCCTGTGGTGTGAACGCTCCGCCCACGAGCTCTTGCTTGACATGGCGCGTCGTCGCTGTCTTGGTCATCGCCGGTGACGGCGTGAACAGTGAAAACGCTGAGGCACCATCTACATCAATCATTACACCATCACATCAGCACCATGCACTCATGATCACTCGTGTGCATCAAACGCACGCACCTCCAAGCGAGTTGAAGCTGAGAAAGTCCAGCACGTGGCGGTCGCGCTCGGGAGAACCGTCGCCCGAGATGATACTGAAGGCGTCGTCGCCAGTGGACGTTCCATCCACCTCCTCGTCTTCCTCGTCCTCCTCGCCGTCGTTCGCGTCAGCTTCCTCCTCATCTGCATCCAGTCGTAGCACGGGCGTGGCTCTGCGTGGTCTTGCTGCTCTCGCATTCACGCCGCTGTTGCCAGCTCCGGACGGTGGCAGCAGACGCCGCGGCGGTGTGCGCAGCGCCATCACGGGCGTCGTGGCGGCGCCTGGCGTGGCCATGGGCCGTGGCACGCACCCAGGGCTGCTACCTGTCAATCGTCTGCGTCTACGGCGCGAAGGCGACGGCGTGGCGAGCGGTGCAGGCGCTGTTCGCGGTCGCTTCGTGCGGCTCGTGGCCGTCGCTTGCGGCTCTTCCATGGCACCGGAGAAGCTCCAATTTACACGTACGCGAGCGTCAGTGTCGTCCGCAGGCGTGGACGGTCTGCTTGATGCGTGTAGCGGCGTCACTCGTGCGTGGACTCGCGTCGCGGGGCCGTGTGCTTTACGTGCCGCGTGCGTCGGAATCGCCTGTCCGGCCAATTATGCCGGGGTTCAAAGGCCAGAAAAAAAGGCGCGCGGAAAATGGCGCGCAAATATTTCAGCCAATGAGAGGTCGATAAATTTAGATCCCGCCAATCAGAGACGAGAACATGCGGAAAAGAGTTGGCGCGCGGCCGTCGGAACAAGATGAAGGTTGCCGCGGACGGAGTGGGCGGACGATGGGCGGACGGGGTAGGGGATGGCGTCCACTTGTCCAAAGACTGGATAGAAGTGTAGCCATCTGAACTGACGAGGAGCTACGGAAGAACTGACGTCAGTCTCAGGAAGCAGCCCATCGTACTGTACGAGAGGAATATACAGAAGCGCATACAGACGACCAACAACATGATATTCGCGATAGTCTAAACATGAAGAGCTACAGTACTTACATCGAAACACCCCGACTTTCTTGGGTCTCGAAGAAGCCAGGCACAAGCCGCGTTACGCCTGGAAGATGCCGTCGGGCGTGTGCTGCACACCCGTGAGTGCGGCGTTGGTGTTGTGGATCGTGTCGCTCAGCAATGCTAGCGGCTTCAGCAAGTCTGGAAATGCCGCGTACAGAGGGCCGAGAATGCCACCCGGGTTCGCCGTGGCGAGTGCGTGACTGCGACCAATATCTTGAGAAGCAACAGCAGCAGCTGCAGCTGCAGGTGCTGTTGGAGCTGCCGCTGAGATCACCGCTGAAGCTACTGGAGCAGACGCCACATACGCGTCGTGGGCGCCGTTGTGCTGCACGCGCAGGTTGCGACTCGCGCTTCCCACCACAGTCTCAGCGTTCACTACAGTCGACGACGACGCGGTCGTGGCGCAAAGGACGACGCACAAGATCGAGAGTTGACGGAGACCGAGCATCGTGTTGTGTAGAGGGGTTGTTGAGTATTGGCTGGCAATGGGGCAAGAAGGCGCGCTTGCAAGTGAGGCGAAATGAGTGAATTGGAGAATGACTCTCTTGGTTGCGAAGGCTACGTACAGCTTTCCGCGTCTCTCACTGTATCCACGTGAAGCTGCTGCGGTGACTACTCCCGTCGAGTCCGCACTCCTCTTTTCTGTTGATGACGGGCCACCGTCGATGTGTTTACTCGCACGCGGCACTCTGTCATGTGTACTCCGAGGGCAGCTGAATGGTCGAGCGCGTCCGCCAATGTGTCGACAATGGTACTGTAGTGACTGCCCGTGCCTTCGTCTCTACAAGATGCGATCCCAGCTCCCTTGCCCTCTGCTCGGTTTCTTGGCAGTGTAGCCACATCCGCCTGCTGCTGTAGCCGTCTGGCGTGGCTGTCTCCAAGTAGCATGCAATGGACCCATCTGAGCCCACCTCAAGCTGCCTCGTCGGGAGAGCAACAGACAGACACCCAAGCCTTCGCTCCAGGAACTCAGGCACTGAGACCGGTCGCTAGAGGCACTGCCGCGGCAGATGGTGTCAATTGCTTGGAAGACACGACATAGGACCCACCACAGGTCGGGGTCCAGCTGGTGATGTGCCGTGCCACTCCAGGCGGATGGAAGTGTCTCTCTCCAGCTTGTGGTCTCATTGCCAGTTAGGCGATGGGATATCAGTCTTGAAGCATCGACAATACGATCGTACCGCTCTTGCCGCTGTAGAGGCTGTGGAAGCCGTGGTGGCTGCAGCAGTTCTTTATGCCAGACGTCTGCTCATTGGCGTAGCTACTCGTCGAGCTGAAGGGCTTCCTTGTGTTGTACCCCCGACAGGTTCCGGTCGCGACGGTCTCACGAAGGAGAACGAGCATCGTCTTCTGTCGCTCCCTGTCGACCATTCCCAATCTTCCCACCTACAAGCCACAGCAGCTTCCACCACACACCACCAGCATCAACACGACAGCCATCATGCACTCCATCAAGACCGTCGCGTTGCTGATCGCTGTCCTTGTGGCCTCCGCCTCCACTAGTGTCGCCGCGAGACTCCCCACGCGTCACCTGCGCGTCCAGCACAATGGAGAAGACCACAGCCAGCCAGCGGCGGTGTCTGCGCCAGTGACACTCACGAACACGGCCAGCCAAATTGCTAACCCGACCACCGTGTCGTCCACGACTGTGAGTATCACGCCTGGTGCGGCCTCCAACAACATCCAGGTCAACCCTGGCTCGGTCAGCACCAGCGTCTCCGTGACGCCCGGCCAGTCGTCTGCGGTATACGTGCCAGCCTCCGCACCAGTGTCGGCCATCGTGCCAGCAGCTCCTGTTCCTGCTGCTGGTGCTGGTGCTGCTCCTACTGGTGCTGTGGTCGCGTCCCAACCGAGCTCAGCCGGTTTCAACTTGGGTCTTCTCAACCCCATCACGATGGTGGCCACGCTCGCCCACACCGTCCACGGCGCGCTCCTGGGCCACACAAACACGCTTCCGAGCTCGTACATGCAGAGCCACCCGGGCGGCCCAAGCCACCACTAGAGAGTAGTTGGTTACCTAGGCGGCACATCAGACCCTGAGAGGGCAGTGGTCATTGTTGGGTGTTACTTAGTTCATATTGTACAGTTGTCACGAGTAACTTCGCGTGAATACCAGTATTTCGATTGCCATTTCAAGAGGACTGTGTACTCGTGCTCGCCTTGGGGCTCCTTCTTCATTCTTCTAATAATGTTGAGAGGCTGAAGACGGTCGAGTGGTGGAGAGGACGAGCAAGTCATCTTCTTGTGTGTGAGGCAGAGATAGAGCAGGCACTCGAATCCCAACGACGGGCAATCCATGCAAAACCTTCTCCTTGATTTCGGGACTGTCGGACACCACGATGGACTCGCACGCACTGAGAGCAACTACGTAGTACCAGCTACCGGCAGCCTCCTTTGGCTCAAAATCGCCACGGCCTCCTCCTGGTCTGGTGCGGCCACAGCACACGAGCACGACCTTGATAGTCACGACGCCTTGCAGGAGACTTTTTCACCTTGGCTCGTAGAGTGGCTTGCTTGGTGGATGACATCGGTATCTTGCAAGTGCTTCACGACGACCGGACGAGTGAGGAGGTGAATCCAACGATCAGATACAAGCAAGCAAGATTCTCAATGCAAATTACGCTGGCGCGAGCCTACTTCCACAAGGCGGGTGATTCCCTCGAGATGGCGTCTCGGTCTGACCGTTCAACTGCTTCGCTTCTCGTCCTTGATCTTGACGGAGTCACGTTCAGGAGCGCGGTCCGCCGTATGCTTCTCACTCCGGTCACGGTGGCGATCACGGTCTCGCCCACCGTTCCCCTCCTTGTCTCGCGACGAGCTGTGGCTGCGCTTGCGGTCGCGGCCTCGCTCACGATCTCGGTCCGAGTGCTTCTTGTCATCGTTTCGAGATGAACGTGACGATCGATCGCGGCTTCTGCTCTTGCTGCGGCTCCAACTGGTGCTTCGGTGCTTTCGCTTGCTGCTACGGGAGGAGTCTCGTGGGCTTCGACTGCGGCTTCTGCGGGAGCTCTTGCGATCACGATCGCTGTCTCGATCACGGTCACGATCCCGGTCCCGAGTACTCCGATCACGAAAGTCGCGACTTCGGCTCTCGTCACGGCTACGATCAGTGTCTCGTTTACGGTCACGATCAGAATCACGACTGCGAGTGGTGTCTCGAGGAGAGCGTTCACGATCCCGATCCTGTTTTCGATCTCCGTCACCGTCACGACCACGAGTTCGATCTTTGTCACGGTCACGATCACCCGTCGGCTCTTCCTTGATGGCACGATTTGACGTGCTCTTCGGTTCTTCCTTGAAGCGCGTGTGGTCGGTGTCACGATCGGAGAATTTGGCACGATCACGGTCGCGATCATTTCGCTGGTACCGAGTGCTATCACGGTCTCGTCCGTACTCACGGCGACTCGATTCCCGACCGCGATCACCACGCGAGCTGACGTAAGACTCCTCTTTCACGCGCTGATAGTCGCTCCCACGGTGGCGTGAAGAACTCTCGGCTCGTGACGAAGAATTTCCGCCTGCTCCTCCATTTCTTCTATGATTGTCCGAGCGCGGGGGTTCGTCATCGATGTATGTGGAGAGAACTTCGCGGGACTCGTTAACACCCTTCTGCGTGTACTCCGCCTCGATTTCGATGCTGGTGACGTCGACTCGGAGGCCGCCACGCTGTGGGCGAAACACTTCTTGAGGATCCCAGTGGCCACGCCCACCCATTGAAGCTGACGTCGCGAGCAGGGCCTGGAAATGGCGCTCTTGATTTCTCTTCCATTCGCGCATTTGCCGGTACTCTCGCAGAATGTCCTCTACAGACCAAACGACACATTTGATTAGTCCTCTCAGCAGTCAGCGTGGAGTCTCACATGCCGAACTTGAATCACGGACTCGCAAATTTCTCGGTGAGCACGGTGCCCTCTTTCGTTTCACGGCACCAGCTGAAACTGAATATCCTGTCGTTGTTTCGGCAGGCGATGTATCCTGCTGCTTCCGCGAGGAAGCCGGGAGGGGTCGTCAAACACAACGGCAGCCAGAACCTAAGATCCACAACAACACCCTTTCGTGAGACCTGGCTCAGAGAAGTGGAAGAAACATAGCAACGTACAGCTCTTCGAGCACGGACTGTGCGCTGGCTTCGACGTCTTGGCGAACTATGTTTCACAAAACAAAGCAGGCAGTCAGTGAGCCACCCATCGAAAACTTCGAAACAGCTCCCCATGCGAACAATCACACTTACACTTCTCGGGCATTTGCTGCAGCGTGGTCTGCAGGTGGAAGAACGGCAGATCCGTCGAGAGTTCGTAGTCGACGCCCTTCAGTACCAACTTTTCATAGTGCAGCAACTGCATCCGCTCCAGTTCCAAGATCTCTTCATCGCCAGCGAGCAGGGGGCTTTCCAGGATCTCGTGCATCGTCTTGACCATACGAAGAAGTTTCATGCGCTTGCTGGAGGCTTTGGCAGCGAGAAAAATGCACGCCGCCGCAAACTTGTACCGCTCCTTCGCGTAGATTCCTCGATCGAACACGCGGTGAAAGAAGAGGGACGCTGTGAGCGCAATATCACGCGTGATCCCCAGGTTCTTCGCCAACGCTTCGATGAATGCGATCGAAGTGAACCGCCAGTGCTGCTTCAAATCTTGCGTCGTGCGCAAGTTCGAATGCTCGAACACGTACGCATAGTTGGACCGATTCAGCTGATCCTGCGGCTTCGTGACTGGGGGAGGCGGGAATTGCTGCAGCTGGTCAGGAGCCTCAGCGAGTCGTTCAGCTTCCGTCCGTGGCAGTCGAATGGGCCCACGACGTGGCTTGACTTCACCCGTGGCCAACGATTTCCACTGCTTGGTCTTCTGCAGGAAGATCCCGAGCTCTTCCCACCGGGCGATCGTCTTGAAGACGCGCTTTCTCGTCTCCTGGTTGCTCTTCATGTCACGCATACATGCGTGGAGCACTTCGTCGATGGTGAAATACCACTCGCGCTGGATCTGGCGCAGCTCTTCGTCCTGAAACAGCTTGAGAAACTCGTGGAAGAGATACACGAGCATGAGCTTGAGCTGGGCTTGCTTCGGCGACTCGATCATCGCTCTCTGCACACACACAAGGCAACACAACACATCCAAGGCATTAGCGACCAGTCCCTTAACTTAACATCTACACAGCCATCTAGAGGAGAGGAGAGGACGTAGGTAGATCCTTTCAGTGTCCATACTCAAACAACTCTGGCTGCCTCCACACCCGCCAGCCAGACAATACGAACATATACACACGACTAGGCCACGGCCTCCCTCTCCTCTTTGTTGGCTCTACAGATACTGGAATGCCATGGAATATTCACCTGCTTGATCTTGATCTGGAACCGCAGCGCGTGCTGCGGGTACGCGCGCATGTACTGCGCCGTCTGCGCCACGAGCCTGCGGTCGTTCACTCGCGACAGCATGTCGTCCAGCTGCCGTCCGAACTCGGCGATCTCTCGCTCCCAGTCCGAGTCTGAAAGCATGATGTCGTTAAACGCCACGGCCACGTCGCCTCGGCCCTGGGACGGCGTCAGCGCCATGGCCAACGGCGTGGTCGCGACGGGCGACGGCTCCAGCGGCCGCGACGGCGTCGAGTATTCGCCTCCGCCGGCGCTCGCTCTCCCGCCATTCGCACTGGAGCCGTCGGCCGGTGACGTGAATGACGTCTGGACGCGGCGGCTCTCGTCGTAGCCGCTGGCGCTGAGGCTCTCGGCAGACCCTGTCGACGCCTGGGAGTCATCGTATTGACGCGTACTGCGTCCCTCGCTGCTGCGGCTGCGCTTGCGGCTGCTGTGGACGGCGTGATCGGCCGTCGGCGGAGGAGCTAACGGAGGCCGCGTCGTGGTCTGGATCGTCGGCGGTAGTGACGCCATTACGGAGCCGTTTTCGCCCAGAGCGGCACTCTGAGATAGAGATTCTCTCTCGCGTGGATCTCCCATCGCCGTCGTCGCCATGGCGCGCTTCTAGCGGACGCACGTGGAGGGGGAAGACCTCGGGAGCTGTTCGCCGTCAGCCGCGTACTTCCTTCCACACCTGGGCGTTCTCTTCCTCCACCAAGGTTTTAAGTTTCGAGCAACATAAGGCGGAGAGGAGTACCGTGGGAGACACAAATGACAAAACCTCTATAATCGCATTCGTAACCGGACCGTAACCACGGGCGGGTATATATGTTGAGAGGTATTTGGTGAGATGATGGTAATTCAATATGTTTGGAAAGTGTACTGTTTGCAATGCAAACAGTACTTTGCATTACCGCAGCATGGCTAGCTCCATCTCGGTGGCGATGGAGATGTTGTATGTGGGGCGATTCCAGTCGTTTTCGATCGTGTGGGAGCTGTACGCACCAGGTCCCTGTTTGAGGCGAGTGGATGAGTGTTAGAAGATTGAAATTCCGATGGAAAATGGGTGCGAGGAGAGCATCTCGTACCGGAACCTGGACCTTGGGGAGCGTCTTCTTGAACCGTGGCTCCTGTGGTGCATCAAGATTAGAGGATCGTACACACTGCTACTACATCCAATACGTACGGCTCCAACGAAGACGTCCGGCCGAGCCATGTGCACTGGCTTTTGGTTGACAGCGACAGGCGTCGTGTATGCTCCCGGACCCTGTAGTAAGATTCTGGTGAGCCTCGTGAACTACGAAGAACGGAGCATTGGCATGGTAGACGTACTGGGACGTCGATAACTGTCGACAGCTTTTGCTTCAGTCGATCTGTGGACGATTTGAAGTTTCCTGTGGCACCAGGAGCATTCCATGATGCTTGGATCTAAAAATCGTCGAGGCAAATCGAAAACGTGAGGTGGTTTGACGTAATCGTAGGTGACAAGCAATGGCGTTCAAACCTCATAGTCACCGGGTGAAGGAGCAGCCGACTTTTCAAGCTGCTTGAACCGAGTAGATGAGGATGCGAACACTGACGTTGGCTTTGCTTTGTGCTTGGTCAGCTTCGTAGGTTGGCTATTCCCTTGACTGCCGTTGTCGCCTCCCATTTCCCGCATCTCTCGCTCAAGAAGAGACTCTTGCGCGAGCGGATCTGGTGCGGGACTCGTCAGCGTGTCGAATCGCTTCGTCGTACTGCCGAATGTTTGGACACGGCTTGCCTGTTGCAATAATTATTGGTACAAGCCATTGTTAGTGGGGAGGGTCAGTTTCTAGGATCGTTCCATCCGACTCACCACTTTGTTAAGCGTGTCTCCCATCGCAGTTGGCACGTTGTAGGAGCCTGGCGCTGCCAAATATTCTTCCTTTGCTTGTGTAGAGTACTCGAACCGCTCCTTCTTGCACGAAAATGGCGCGCTTTTGCCTTTTCTTCGCATGGTATTTGGTAGCTTGCTGGTAAATTGCGGTGGGGAGTAGTACGCCCCCGGCCCAGGACTGGCCATACTTGATTCTCGCTGTGCCGTCGGGTCAAACCGCGTACTCGTGCTGCCGAAGAACTGCAAATGCTCAGGTTTGGATGCGTTCGTGAAGCCCTTGTAGCCTTCAAAGTATGCTCCGGGACCCGGCACCGGATTCTTGAACGTGTCAGCTGCAACCACTCCAGCCTTCTCTCGTGTGATCGTTGACTTGAAGATGGCACTGGCGCGCTGTCCGTCTTTTGTCGTGCTTGCGATGGTCGGGTCGTCGTATTGCCCTGGTCCTGGCAGCTCTGCTCGCCTCTTGATCTCCTGCTCGAACGACCGTGTCACGCGGCTCTTTGAGAAATCCGTCGCTCGTGGTTTGTTGATACTCTTTATGCCGCGCATTGGATCGTAGTCCCCTGGGCCGAGCGTATCCTCTCCACGTCCCGTGTGTCCAACACGCGCTGGTTCATGGCGCACAAGCTTTCCGTACGGACCCTGCTCGTACCCAAAGCTCTGTGCGTTTGTTGGAATGGATGGGGCTGTTGGAAGACGCGCCCATTTGATAGCATGCTGTGCATTCTGCGTTGAGAGCTTCCCTAGTGTTGAGCTAAGCAGACAAAAATCCTGTCAGTTTGAGCCAAGAGCGACATGATCATACTGTGCTGCATACCCATCTTTCTTCTTTGACTTCTTGCCAAACGAGCCTTGCTTCACATAAGCGCCGGGGCCGGGCGTTTGATTGCATGTTGTTTTCTCAGCGCCGATCTCTCGTTGTGTCTTCGATTGAAAGACCGACGACGAGTGCTTGGTTGGTGACTCCCACGGCTGTTGGTTGTCGGTCACATACGCTCCAGGCCCAGGGGTCACGAAGGTATGGCCGATCGTGCCAGGACTTCCAGAGCCGTTGGCTCCGCGTTCCGGCTCGGCGCTCGTACCAAACGCAGCAGCATTCGGCTTGACTCGACGCGTCGGTGAGGACTCGTACGCACCAGGTCCCAAGTGCGCCGCCGCTGTTTGTGTCTGGAAGCTTCCAGGCCCTTGGTCCCGCGTCGTGCGATTGACCCACGCCATTACACGCCTTCACGACGGACGCACAGCGCAAGCGTCAGGAAATCCTTGCATGCACGAGCCAGGAGCTACCGGCGATTTTGCCCACCGACCATGACTCGTATCGGCAGTGTAGCTCCTCAAAATAGCGAGACCTGGGTCTGATTCACACACAGCCTCAGATATTGGCCACAATGCCAGCATCCGAGCACCAGTTCATGCATATCTACAGAAGCGCGATCGCCGATCCTCTCGCTTCACACGCCGCGTCATACCTGCCTGCCGTCTCCTGCATCCATTCTTCCAATTCAACCTTCCCATTGACGTCGTTTGGGGGGAATGGCAAAAGTGTAGCCATCCATCCGATCAGAGGTCCTGAAAATGTCGCGCGAAGGTTGCGCGAAGGATCGTTGGGCACCTTCGTTCTCGCTTCGCGCGACCTCCTCGCATTTCGCTCCCGTCCAATAGCGGCCGCCACCATGAGCTCGCCGCACGAAGAGATCTCCATGGAGAGCAGCGCGTCGTCGCAGCCGCCGGCGGCGCCTGTGGACCGCCAGAAGTTCGAGGAGCTCCAGGCGGCCAATGCCCAGCGTGAGGCCACGGCGGTCTCGGAGGAAGACGACGACGACAGCGAAGGAGAAGGCACGCCGAGTCTGCTGGACGGAGAGACGGGCAAGCCCGCGGGCTCGACGGGCGCGCGGCTGATCCAGTGGCTAGACGCGAGCGGCGCCGACTCGCACAAGCTCACGCTGCGTGAGTACGCGCCCGAGGTGCGCGGCGTCCACAGCGACAAGGTGCTCGTGCCTGGCGAGCGCATTCTCGTGATCCCGAAGAAGTGTCTGATCACGGTCGAGATGGGCAAGGTGACGGAGATCGGACAGAAGCTGCTGCAGCACAACCTCGAGTTTGTCGCGCCCAAGCACATCTTTCTCATGATGTTTTTGCTCACGGACATGGAGCGAGTACGTTGTAGACGCATGGCCGTGTGTGTGTGTGTGGATGGAAAAAGACTGACTGTTTGCATGGCTAGATTGAGGAGTCGTTCTACCGTCCGTACTACGACACGCTGCCGAAGAAGCTGGACAACATGCCGATCTTCTGGACCGAGGCGGAGCTGAGCTGGCTCAAGGGCTCGTACATCATCCAGCAGATCCAGGAGCGCAAGGCCGCCATCCGCAAGGACTACGACGCGATTTGCAGAGTACGTCCTGTCTGTCCTGTGTATTTTGTTGGTGGTATGAGTTCTCATCGATGCCGTTGGCTTTGTGTTCTATCAGATCGACTCTTCGTTCTCGCGATTCTCGTTGGAGCGCTTCAGCTGGGCGCGTATGATCGTGTGCAGCCGTAACTTTGGTCTGACAATCGACGGTGTCAAGACCGCGGCGCTCGTGCCGTTTGCCGACATGCTCAACCACTACCGGCCGCGAGAAACGAGCTGGACGTACGACCACTCGCTCGGCGCGTTCACGATCACGTCGCTGGGGACGATCGCGACGGGCGCGCAGGTGTACGACTCGTACGGCCGCAAGTGTAACCACCGATTCCTGCTCAACTACGGCTTCGCTGTCGAAGACAACACGGAGGAAGATGGACGAAACCCGAACGAGGTCATGGTTGATCTGCAACTGAACCCGGCGGACGGCCAGCTCTTCTACGACAAGCGCGCGTACCTGCACGAGAGCGGCATCTACACGATGGATGCGCGTTTGAGTCGCTCGCACTCTGATCCCAACACGCGCGAAGGTTTCAGCTTCGCACGACTGATCGTTGCCACCGAGGAGGAGTTTACGACCATGAAGATGAAGAGCCCGGCCCACGCGTCGCCGCCCATTTCGTTCGACAACGAGATCCGTGCGCTGCGCTACTTGAAAGAGCTCATGACCCACCAGCTCTCATTGTACGAGACGACCATCGAAGAAGACAATGCCATCCTGGCATCCAAGCAGTTCCCGCTGTTCTCGAACCGTATCCAGGCGCTGTTTTTCATCCGCGGCGAGAAGGAAGTGTGCCGTTATTTCCAGCAGCTCGCTGACAAAGTCATCCCGCTGTTCAGCCTGCCGATCAACGCGTGCAAGGAGGAAGTGCGCCGCAACTTTGACGGCGACGACGATGTCTGTCGATATGCACAGGACGTGATCGCGTATTTAGTCACACAAGTCTACCGAGAAAGCTGAGTCCACGAGCCGTCCTTGGGTTTCGACGGACAGCCAGTCATAGGAGAAGGAGAAGAACGAAAAAGCGAGAAAGACGCATCAAGTGAAGGAAACCTGAGGAAACCACCCGCCAATGGTGGAGGAAAAGAGGTGCCTCGTCGTGTGCATAGCAGCCTCCCCGCTGGTGGGATAGGACCGGCGAACTAATATAGATTTTCTGTTTGGAAGACATCCATTCGTGCGATTTTCTCATGCATCTTCGCCGTCCCAGTCGTTGTAGATGAAGTCAAAGGTGACGAGATAGCGCAGCTTGACTTGCTCTCGACGGTAGACGACGAACTCATTGTACAGGAGCTCGCCGTTCTCGACACCAGTAGGTTCAAACTCGCCAACGGGGACGGCAACACCGTCCGCCATCGTCACGTGCTCTTCCTCCGGGGACGCCATCCGGCCCAGACCATGGAGACTGTCACACTTCTTGGCCCTCTTGATCTTGTCGTACGTGAAATCTTCGGCTTCTAGTGCTGGGAACGCCTTGCCCAGAGCCACCTCTGCAAGAACCAACATACCGCGTGGCTGGTCAGGCGTCGTCCAGCAGTAGTTCGCCGACTTGGACACCGAATCAGCGAAGTAGATCTGGAATTGGACCAAGAAAAGTGTGAGCACCAAGAGAGGGAGACGCTCAAGCCTACAACACTGAGAAGACAACTTACGCCCTTGCCGAACATGTAGCCGTTTGTAGGGGCCTCTGGAGGAGCCACTCGGAGGCCCTTCGAGAGGATACCGACCATGTTGCAGAGTCGCGAGCCGTGCCACAGAAGCTAAAAGTTCAGAACGAAGGTTAGGATACTGTAGTGCAAGCACGTCCATCGTAGCCGATACACCCCATGTGACGTACTCTGTGGTTCGGCACGGAGGCCAGTGTCTCTGCAAACGCCTCTTCTTCGTGTCGAGCGATCTTGAGGACGGAACTGATCTGCAGCTTGTACTGGACGTGAGTCGGCGCATGGGTCGTTTCGACGTACTTTTGGATAGTCTTGAACTCATCACTGGCTTGGTTTAGAGGCTCCATCGCGACGTTGAGCATCGCAAGCTGGGCATCCAAGGGGTTGATGGGCTCGGTACCCTGTCCGCGCTGCGCTTTGCGCTTCTCAAGCTCTAGTTTCTGCGAGATCTCAATATCGGCGAGCATCTCAAGTAGCTCGAGCTTGAGCTTCACTTCCTCCATCGTCTCGATCAGCGGTGGTAGGTTACGACCGAAGTCATGAGGAATCAACGAGTAGAACTCGTTCGAGAGCTCCTTCAGCTCCGTTTTCAGCACACGGAGCCGCTTCGCCGAGGCGGAAGCGGTTCGCTTTGGTCGCGTTGAGCGACGCACTCGCTGTGCCTTTCCAGTCTGAGGCTTGTTTTCGACTTCTTCTGCTTCAGTGGACTTGGGTTCCTTGCTCAGATCCGCAATCTCCGTCACCGTCTTCGACATTCTCTCCAGCAGGCCATAGCCTTGAGAGATCTGGGCTTTGGAAAGACGACCGAGAGGCAGTCGCTTCAAGTCGAGCTTCATCGCTGCCATCTCCTTCTCGATGAGATCGGCATTGCAGATCAATTTGATCATATCCTGCACACTTTCGTCAAGTTTCGACGGAACCGTCAGTAGGTCCTCAGCTTCAGCGTCCTGCATGTCACTGTCGTCCATCAGTGCGTCGGCATCGGGCTCTTCGTCTTCCAGTTCTGCCATGCCATCAACCGTGATCAGTTCAGTTTCGACGGCTGAGTGAATAGCTCAGTACGTGGCATACCAACTAGCACGTATTTGCCGCCTACTTTCTCGAAGCCATCGCTGCCCAGCGGCCATTCGTTGCCCGATTTGTCCTCAAACTTCTTCTGGAAAGATGCACGGGCCTTCTCCAACGAGCCGTTGTACCGCTCCAACGCTGTCTACTCACAAGCTGGTCAGCCCCCAATGTTTCAGACAGTCGACAGATCATAAAAAAACTGTGTACCTGTGGGTTCTTGGCGCCCACACGCCCCCACTTGCGAAACACGAAGTACTGATTGGCGTCCTGGATCAACTGCATCATGTAGAACTTGTTGTTGCTGTAGGAATTCCCAGTCCAAGAGTCAGTCCCACAAGAAACCAGCAGTCCAGTGAGCCACAGAAACGCACCCGTAGGTTCCAAAGCCCAGATTCGTGAAGTTGAGCATGAAGTGCCACACGACACCATCGTCGTCCTAGCAAACAACCCACCAACCAGTGAGCCTCTCCATTGAACGAATGGCTTCCACAACAACCACGCCACACACACCTCAAAGATCACAGCGTCTTCGCTTCGGTCAGCCAGAGGGTCGACGGTGCGCAGCGCACTACGGCGGCGTGAGGAGCTCTGCGTTGCGGCGGCCATGTCGGACAATCAGCAATGGCGGCGGCAGATGAATTTGGCGCCAATGTGAGTGAGCTCCTTGGCTAATGGCTCATTAGTGAGACCAATCGCTGATTGGCTGAAATTTGATGCCTATCAAAAGGTTGACCCTCATTCAGCAATCAATTCAAGGAAGTTGCCAAATCAGAGGTGCAATGGAGACAATACGCTTGTAGACACCATTCCTGGAAAGACGGATGCATCTGACTGGGGATCACGGCTATCTCAACTGCTAGTCCGTGATCCAAATCACGCGAGGTCTAGCGCTGGACACGAAGCTGGTGATGTGGCGCACGATGTCTTGACCAAGCAGCCCCAGTGCCGTGGGGTGTTCGTGGGAGCCCTTGGACCGAACAACACTTAGGAAAGCCAGGCTGCATTCCAGAGAGAGCGGCGCACGGGTAACGTCGTGGACGCCCTTTGTCAGCGTATCTCGGAAAGCAAGAGACTTTTTGCGACGCTCGTCGTGACTGAGTGGCCACCACGCATCCCTTGTCCGTTGCGAGCCGCACCAGTGAAAGTAGCGGAGACTCTCGTGGAGTTCCAGGATGGACAGGACCACTGGATGACTGGACTCCAACGTGTTTGGCGCCATCGTTTTAATTCGCAAAACCTTGAGATTGGGCAGGTTGGACGTGTCTAGGGGCTGCAGCATCGTATTCTGAAGCCCGAGGTTGTCGACTCGAAGCTCCAGTTCTTCAAGAGGAACGCGAAGAGGCTGGTTGGTGTCAGTGATGCTGTCTGTGGCTGTCCAGTACGAACCGTCGTGTCGTATTCTCAAGCTCGTGAGTGCTGGGCATAGACTGAGAATCACGTGTACGTCCGATGGAAGCAGTGGGCGAAAATCGAGCACCTCCAGATACGTCAGCTTGCTGCCAATTGCTGACAACAGGCAGTAGAGCCCATCGGTTTCGTCCAGGAGACGGCGTGTACCGGTAGCGACTCGCAGGCCTCGTAAGCACGATTCGCCCGCAGAACGTGAGACCATTTGAATGATATCCACGCTGAGGATCCAACCCAAACCAACGCCCGGGATCACGACCCGTGTGTACTCTTCAAGAGCGAACACATCAGCTGAGTACACGCAGACGTCGAGCCACGATTCTTCATGCACTTGGTAGACGACGCGAGCACGTTCGTTGTCCTGGGCTCGCACCTTGGCCATCTCACGGATCTGAGCTTTGTGGTATGCTGTACTCATGTGGGTCTCATCCCCTGACATCGCGTAGTGCAAGTTGTTCCCCGTAGCCATCGCTACGAGCTTGTAGACGCTTTCGAAAGCGGTGCTGCTGAGGTTGATGTCCACGTTCGCAAACGCTGACGTGGACTCAGGGTGGAATATCGCGTACCCGAGCCATGCCCAATCAACGTCACTTGCATCAGCATGAGAGTGTGTCGCCCTCGGATACTGCTGGGTTGTTGCCTGCACAGTTGTGACGGCTTGCAGATGAGGCAGCGCCGAGCACAAAACCTCAGTCTCGATCGAAGACGAACCCAGTGGTTCAGACAGCTTCACAAGAGGAAACCGGAGACGTGAAGAATGCGGTGATGATACAGAGGCCGGAGTCGTCGATGCAGAGATGTAATCGATCAGTTTGCGTGCGTGGACAAGCTGCTCAACTGAACAAGGGTTCACCACGATGTCAAAACCAACACGCAACAGCTGAAGGCGGTTGGCATCGCTGGCGTAACGAAGGTCCCGGGCACTGACGGACGCTGAGTGAAGAGACATCTCAACGTGCTGACTCTTGAGTGTTTCTTGCTCTTGCTGAGAATTCATATCTTCTGCAGAGTTCGACGCTAATGAGCACAGCACCGACACGGGAACCTCATCGATCGCCACTTCGATGCGTCGATCCCAGAGCCGTGCGTCGATGTATGGCTTGAGCTTGGCCAAGATCCGTTCGAGTTGTCGATCTCGTGGTAGGTCGGGAACACTCCTCCGTCCAAGAAAGATCTCGATGCATTCAGACTCCCACTCGAGTTTCGGGACAAGCCTCACGCGTGGAAACCCACTCTTGCTGCGGCTGAAGAACCCCACGGCGTCCGTGATCGACGCTTGTGGCCTGTAAGGATTGTTGACAACGAGCACGATGTCGTCCTTGGGATACACTGGCGTCGCCAGTTCCGTGAGCAAGCGCCGCCAAAAAAGCGGGTTTTCCTCTGCACTGTAGCCTTTGCAGCACGACAACGCAAACCACACGATAGTCACAGCTCTTGCATACGCCGCCGCTTGTGGAGGGTGCTCAACGTCTCGGAGCCCGTCATTCAAACGTCCCTTGAACACAAATGTCAGCCATTCAAAGCTCTCGACAACGTGGAAATCGCCGTCGGCTGGATCTTTCTCGAGCCTCACACAGCCACGGATCTCGTCGCTCCACGCCGTCGCGAAGGCCCTCGCATCTTTCTCGCTCAGCACAGACGGAACGCGCCATGCGTTCCCCATCGTCGCCGCCGCACTCGATGATGAAGTAGATGTGAGACCATGAGTGCAGATTCCATGGAAAAGGTTTCAGCAGCCATGTACCCAACTTTTGTTTAGTTCGATTCCGATAAAATCAACCCATATCGATTTTGACGGGCAGGTTGCATTTACACTAATCCCGACTAATCATGCGGTAATCTTGCACGAAACAGCGAGGGCTGTCTCGCTGCGCGCACGGGTCAGGACTCAACATGGCGTTGTGGCCACCTAGATACAGTGCAATGGCTTGGCATGACGTGAATCGCTGCTGAGCTCCGTCCAGCCTGGAAGACCAATCGATCAACGAGGTCATTCCGCATTCCGACACACATCAACCACCACACGTTCTACTGTACCAGCGCCATGAGCTCCAACACCTTCGACATCGTGGGCCTCATCGGATCCTTCATCATTGCAGCTGCGCTCGTTCCACAGATCACCAAGGTATACCGTACCAAGAGCGCCAAGGACATCAGCTACCCATTCGTGTGCATGTACATCACGGGCGTCACGTGCCTGTCCGTGTATGGCATCGGCGAGTCGCTGTGGCCAATCTACATCCCGAGCACGCTCGAGGTCCTGGGTGGCGTGACGCTGCTGGTAATGAAGATTTGCTTCGACGGGAAATCGACCTCGGCGCTCAAGGACGACCTCGAGACCGGCTTGGAGGTGGACCTCTCATCGTCAGAGCAATCGCGTGGAGGCTTTGCTACGATTGTCTCGCCCAAGTAGACAACACACCAAGCCAAGACGCCTCATCTTTGTGATACAGCATCTATTGTTGACTCGCTCAACATCAATCCAAATGCGATCAGTTCCCATTCCCATTCGCTTTGAGCAATGTGCCGATGAAAAATATATATGGTACGGACGTTAGATGTGGAATACGATCCCGACTAGATAGGTTGTGGAGACGAGCTTCTTCACGAGATCGTAGCAGCCACCGTCCAAGCGAGAAGACCAGATAAGGCGACTGCCCATAGTGCTGCAGAATCGTCATCTCGCTTGACTTGCACCGTCGTCTCCGTCGGCGAGCTCGTGTTCTCCATCGGCTTCATATCGGCATCCATAGCCTTGACGGTGCTGTATTCGCTCGCGTCGTGGGGCTGGCTCGAGCAGCTCGTCGATGCCCCTTCGATGGTGGCGACAGACGAGCACGACTGCGTCGACGCGAATGCGGTGGAGGCGGCGACGCTGGCGAGGACCACGCACTGGGTAACCTTCATCTTGTGTGGCTTTGGCTTTGGTCTTGAGTAGTGGACAGGAAATTCCCAATTGACTGCCCAGGAGAAGGAGAAGAACTCCCCGGATGTATCAAAACACATCGTACTGTACTGTCGACGCTAGTGAGTCGATACCTTCGTTAAATCCGGTGAGAATGCTCGCAGCCGTGTGGATTCTCAACGGATTTATCGCTTGCGTAGGTTCAACGTACAGTACCGTATCGTCTCGATACTGTTTCCCTTTTCAAATCTTGCCTCGTGGGTTCAAGTTGAGGGGAAAATCCTACGTGTATGGAAAATTTTGTATCATCGCAGGTTGAACCATTCAACCTGCGATGATACAATTTTTTCCATAGGATTTTCCCCCGAATTCACTGTGAGACTGATTTTAGTTTTTGAGCTTCTCAATCTGATCTGTCGCTGTGGAATTCAAATTGTATCCGCTTTGAGTCGAGGTCTTCGTTCTGCATGAAGGTTTCGACAACGTAAGTCTTGTGAAGGTGGCATGAGATTGTAAAAATGCAAGGTAAAGTATATTGTACGTTATTGAAGCTCATGGTACCAGCGTCGCTATGGTAGATATCTCTTGTCTAAGCTGTCAGCGTGGGTTTCTAAACCACTGCGGCGACCGTCCACACAAACGCACTCGTGGCTGCAATGACCCATAGCGCCGACTTGGCCACGTACGCGTTGCTTTTCGGTGCCACAGTCGATCCGTTGGCCGATCCTGTGCTGCTGAGTGGGTTGCCTGCGACTGGTGTGCAGTTTCCGTTGCTGACGACCACAAGACTCGTGTCGTTCTTCTTCAGGCTGTCGAACTCGACCTCGCACTTGTTGTTGTACGTGCGTCCGTTCGACGCACACACAGGCTCTTCCTTCAGTGTCCACAACTGCGAACACTCGTCGGAGATGCCAGTGGCAGTGGCTCCAGACACGGCGAGGACGGTAATGAGGAGAGACGATGAAAGCTTCATGGTTCGATGGAAGGGGTTGGTTGAGGGCTTGTTTGGGTCGGTGGCTTGTTTGGAAATGGTTCATCCGAAGGAAGCAGCTCGCTGGTGGTTTCCACACCGAGTTACCCACGCCGATGGATACACAGAACTGATGGGTTGTGTCTCTTGGTGCGTTGCTTCCAATGAGAGAATCCAATCGCAGATACTTCCGCACCTACACATGAGTTCCTCAATTTTCCAACTTCATTTCAGAATCGCTTCCACTGACTACAGAGACCCTACCGTAGTGACAAGAGAGACCATGGCTTCATTCGAGCCATTGTCCACCTGCACAAGTGATTCACACGCACGGTAAACAGCGAATAGAGCTCATCTTGATGGGGTTTGGATACCAGTCACTTTCACTCTCAGATCATTTTGAATCCACACAAAGGGTACATTTGCACCCTTTCATCGACTCGTCGCGTCGACCCTCAGAGCATTCCTGCGATTCCCCAGCCGATCAGAGCCGAAAACGCGACCGCCCACAGTGGAGATGGGCCGCTGGCACCATTCGGCTGAGTAGTTGGGGTGCTTGGAGCTGTGTTCGCGTTGGGTGCGATCGCTGACGAGCCGCTGCCGCATGCTCCATCAGAGGCCTTGGTCAGCATGGGTGACTTGCACTGCTTCTCTTGCTCCAGCACGCACTCATTACTGTACGTCTTACCGTCCGAGCCACAGACGTACGCGATCTCCTTGGTGCAGGCCTTGCTGCAGACGTCAGCTCCCTCCGTAGAGCCGCTTTGGCTCGAAGGCGCAATGGTCGATGATGGTGCTGGCATGGTCGTTGACGGCCCTGTCGTGGGGAGTGGCGACGTGGAAGAGGCCTCCGATTTATCACACGAGCCTTCGCTCTTCTTCAGGATCGTCTTGTCGAGGCACTGGGCCTTCTTGAGCATGCAGTCGTTTGAGTATGTCAAGCCGTTGGACCCACACACAGGCTTGTACACATCCAGACAAGCAAACTCCTTGGAACACTGCGGCGTTCCGCTGCTGCTACTGCCACTACCCGAGCACTCCCCTTCCTTGACGATCGTGAGCGTCGCGTCTCCTGCCTTGCACTTGGCGATCTCAAACAAGCACTTGTTGTTGTACGTGTTGCCATCGGACCCGCACACGGGAGCGATCTCCTGCGTGCACATGGTGTTGCAGTCGGCTGCCAGCGCCGTGGACGCCACCACCGCGCACAGCGAGAGATACACGTGCGTCTTCATCACTTGGGCGTGAGGTAGTGAGCTGTTCTTCAGTGATACGGTAATGGAGTTTGCGAGGCAGAGGCGGAAGCGTTCGCATTGGCAGCAAGCGTGGTGTCGATCTCTTGAGCGACGAGCTGAGACTTGAACATCGTCGACAGGCAGCTGGCGGCCGAATCAGATCAACAAAAACCGAGTCGCTCTAGATTCCGCATCGTTTCTATAAGGATATATATTTATACAGTTTAAATTAACTAGATTAGTCAATCGGATTCAGTATGTTTTCGATTTATGAGATTTTGGCGTGGGTCGGATCTGAACCCATTCTGTCAGGGAGATGGTGGCCAACGAACCCACTGGCCGTTTCCAATCCAAACCGCTAAATGGACATCAGCGTGGAATGGAACAACAACGTGAATGCGAGTCTATTGGTACGGAAGTACAGTATAGTACGTTTCCACAGAGTATATGAGTGTTTATAGGTTGGGTTCTGCAGCGTGTTGGCCCGCAGGGTTTGACGCTGCTGTCACCAGGGTTTTGTCGTAAATATTTACAGCACGAGGGTCGTGGTGAGTGCGAGTGCAACTGACGCGACGAGTTGCACAGCCAAAAGGCTGGTGGTCGACGCCGATGACGTCGGAGCTGGCGTTGTCGTCGTTGCTGGAACACTGCGCGCTGGTCCGGTCGTGGCCGACTCGTCTTTGGCACTTGAGCCTGCGCTGCCGGCCTCCGGGCTCAGCGTGACGCATTCGCCTTGGCTCTGGACTTTCAGCGAAGGGTTCGTGCACTTGGCATTGTCGAGCTTGCATTCGTTGCTGTAGGTCTTGCCATCGGAGCCGCACACTGGTGAGTAGTCGGTGAGGCACATCTGCTCCGTGCAGTCACTGTCACCACTGCCCGAGGACGAACCGCACGTGCCGTTCGATGCGAGCGTGAGGGTCGGTTTATCGCACTTTGCGTTCTTCAGTTCGCACTCATTCCCGTAGGTCTTGCCATCCGAGCCACACACCGGCATCATGATCTTGGTGCAGCCAGTTTTGCACTCGCTTGACTCTGGGCATTCTCCCTGCGACACAATCGTGAGCGTCTCGTTCTTCGTACTGCACTTTTCGTAGTTGAATCGGCACTCGTTGCTGTAGCTCTTGCCATCCGAGCCGCAGACAGGCTTGTAGATCTCCACACACATCGACACACACGTCGTCTCGGCCGCCTGCACAGCTGTCACCGCCGCCACAAAACCCGCTGCTATCGTCCACACCTTCATCGTTGGCTTCTGTCTGATAAGTCTTGCTTGGTCTTGCGCAAATGCTCAAATGAGCCTGAGCTGCAGGGCGGAACACGGTTGCTGCTGGAGGTCTCTCCACAGACGCGTCTTGTTGAGCGCGGTGCTCGCTTTTTCCGAGGCCTCAGATCCGACCAACGAGGAGCTGCCAGGAAGTGCCAGCGGCGCAAGACCCAGGCCGAGTCCAACTCTTGTGCTTCATTCACCCACGAATCAGATTGGCTCGCCGGCCACCTGCCATGGAGTCCATGATGGACTGATGCACATCAAGTTGATGATCAACGAACTGTTGACGAAGTCTCACCATCCAAAATTTCGAAACCGATCTAAAAACTGGTTTTGGATCGGTTTTCCTGGTTTTGTCCCAGCGAAACGCTGTCGATGATTGAAGAAAAGTCGTTTACACTCGCCAAATTGATTCGAGAACTTTGCTGGAAGGCAAGCTGCTGGGTGCGCCACTCGCCTCAAAGATCGCGCAGCAGGCCAGATTAACGCAGCCATACTTTCCCGGCAACTCCTCTGTCACACGCTGCAAGTTGCAGCCTGCAACCCGACGAAGAGTCACACAGAAGCCCCAACTGCAATGTCAAGGAGATATCTTGAGCTGGAGCCGGCAGGCCAAAAAGCCATAGCACTTTCTTGGTGTGCAAGTCACTTGCCTTCTTCTGTAAATGAAGTATCGACTACACCGTAAATTAGAACGCCTTCACAATCACTTGAAGTCAGACGAGCAGCTGGCTTCGTTTAGGGGTAGGCCGTCAAATGGATCATTTTGATTGGATGGCAGGACGATCGAATTTCTCTACCTATCCAATCACAGTTGGGGATAATGGACAACGACTTGCATGATGCATCTGCTGGCTCGTCCTGGGGAAAATGCGGTGCTCGTGATTCGCTCGCTCGTCGAAGCGCATGGCCCACAGGCTGCGTGCTCGGCGTGTCTCTCCGGCTTTCCGCCGCTCGTGAATCGCGCTCGCGTCGTCGCGCTGTACGGCAATCGAAATGACCTGTGTTCCACGTTAGTCGGAATCGTCAGCATCACTCACAGACCCGCAAGATGCAGAGCGTATACGTGGCGCGTCTTCTTCTGAATGGTGCGGCTTTCTTGCTAGCGCTCCGGGCGTCTTCTCTCAGCGCGTGGAGTATCGTGGAGCCTGTGGCGATGTACGAGCAAAACGCACAGGGTGCCAGTCCACTGACGTCTGACCTCGCTAGGCTCACATTCGCACCGAGCGAGTACTGCCTCGACTACAACAACGGAACCAACGCGTGTCATCCGTACGCGTACTTGCTGACCCACAGTGAATCACCTATGAACCTCACCGCACTGCATGGGGGTCTCGAACCAGAATCGCTCGCCGCCGCATCGTCCGTAAATCGTCTCGAGAGTGCCGTGTCCGGATGGTGTATGGGCTCGTCCGTGATGAAAGCATCCTCTTCGTCACGTGAAAGCGATGGCTCGTGGATCCTACAAGGTGCTCAGTCAATGCTGTGTCTAGTCGTGCTCGAGACGTGTTTCTACAGCAAGATCCTGTGGCTTCTGCTCGCGTTTTCCAGCACCATCTTCTCGCTGTTCACTGTCGCGAAATGGACAAGTTTCGAAGGATGTGCAGGCTTCACGACATACGCGCAGGCTTCGCTAAGCGTCCTACTGCTTCTCGAGTGGTGGGGATACTCCGTGTACATGATGGATCTCGGCGTGATCGCCATGCTTCAACTGGTTGTCCACTATGGCGTCTCCATGCGGTACACTGTCCTCGCGTTGGCATCCTCACTCCTCGCGTGCCACGCGTCCGCGCAGATTTCCAGTCCACTTTCCTCACTCAACATGGCCAAGCTTCACGCCCTTCCTGTAAACCTTCGCCCCAGGCGTGCTCGTCCAAGTCCTCGCGATACTTCATCCCCCGAGTCGGTAGAAGACCCGGAACTCGGCTGCCTGGACGGGCCAATCGACCCGCTCAAGTGCCCAGCCAACTACAATGTCTAGAACAGTACGGATGCGTTTCTGTGATCAACGCTGTGAGTGCACTGTCCTAAGAGAACTGTTATCTATCTTGTGATCGAGAGGTATGTCTCCTACTACCTATCTAGTACTTCTCGGCCATGATGTTCACGACAAGTGCAGTCCACCCTGAGAACGGGTGGCATCGTTGGCCACGGCCGTACTGAACCTCTGCGTGGATGTTGCCGCTGTACTGTTCCCACAAATACCCCGTCCGCTGGTACTCACTGTAGATCGTGTTCACCACGTTTTCGCGCAGGGCTGCGTAGATCTCTCCTGCCAGGGACTGGTATGGGCCACTCGCGTGAGAGTAGTGGTGGAGAGCCTTGAGTGCAAGGAAGTTGAGGTTGATCCAGATCGAGCCACGCCAGTATGGGTTGTCTCCCTGGGCGTTCTCCTGCTCGTAGAACAAGTCGCGCGTTGACATCGAGCGCAGGCCAAAGGGAGACCACAAGTGCTCAGGGCTGGAAACTTGGTACAGCAACGCCTCCAGCTTCGGTGAATCCGGGGCCACGACCTGCAGCAGCAACGGGAAGATGCTGACGTAGCCAATGTGGCGCACGTGCTGCAGCTTGACCGGGGAGTCGGGAACAAACACGGGCTGCATCTTGAGTCCGCCCTTGCCATCGCCGAGTGGGAACAAGTACTTGGGGAATGCTGGAGGGCACTCCACTTGATTCTTCTGGAGGTTGGCGTAGGATACAGTCGCGTCGGCTGTCTGACCGGTTGCCTCGTTGCGGCACCGCACGACGGCGTGCTGCTCAATGTGGCCTTGGTCGCTGTGGTGGCCCACATCAAAGTACGACTGTGACTCCTCGTTCCAATGGATCTTGTCGAGGGCAGCTTCGAAACGAGCCTGATCGTGCTGAAGCATTTCTAACTGCTCAGTCTCCAGACCGATTTTCTGACCCAGTTTCGACAGGATGTCGCTGAAGCGGATCATCCAGCTCACCAAATCGACGTGCATTTCCATCTGCGTGGGAACGGAAGCACGAGGGTAGTCGTCGAGTCCTGATGAGAGTGTGTTCGAGATCAGCTTCCCGTCGTTCGGACGGCGACCTCGCCACTGCACACTTGCGATGTCTTCTTCAAACACCGGCCCACGCTGCGTCGTCACAAACCACGTGTACCACCGTTCGAGGAAGGGGAAGATGAGCTTGAGGAAGGCGACTTGGTCTTTTTCGTCAGCATCCCACTGAGTGAGCATGTTTTCCAGCGTCAGAAGCAGCGACGGTGGGTTCGCATGCTCGACATGCTGCACGAGAAACTCGGAGGGGACACGACTTCTCGCAGTCTGACCGAGGATCTGCTCACGAGCAATGTAGCCGTCATCCTCCATCAATCCAAGCCAGTGGACGAGCACGTCGCGCGTGATTTCCTGGTCGAAGCTGGCGATACCCAACTGGTGGAAGCCTTCGTCCCAGAGGAAGCCACGTGGAAAGAAGGACCGCGATGGCACAGCGGTGAACAGAGGCTTCCGTGGCATCTCCTCCACTGAAGACGGGTCCTCTGGATCGTGCTGGACGAGCGAGCTGCCGTAGAAAAAGCTCGTACCGCCGATGAGGTTGCTGAACGCTGCCTGCGCAAACGCGATCTGGCTCTCGTTGTACGTCTTCTGGGTCGCCAACTTGAAGGTCTCCTCGAACTTGGCTTCAAACTCCGATCGGAACTTGGGGATCGACGCATCCACGAGCTCGCGAGCCTTCGTCGTAGACAACGCAGCGCCAGATCCTTCCTGGAAGACGACATCCACCTCGATATCTCCCATCTGGACTGTGTTCTGGTTCGCCTCAAACTCGATCGTGGCCTGGATCACAAGCAACGTGCTTCCTTCCTCAATGATGTTGTCAAGCGTGATCTCCGCGTCTTCGTCCTGCGGAGACGTGCGTGCTGCCAGCGACACAAGCCGGTCTTTCACGTTCACAACGTTCGTGTCCTTCAGGCCAGCGAAGCGCAGCTCTGCCTTACGGATCGCTGCCTTACGCGTCTTGAGCTGCGCCAGAAGCTGGAATTCAAACGGTCCGTTGACCGTCTCACTGTCCGTGTCCACACCTTCGCTTTCGAACCCCACAGAGTAGCACGAGAACGCCTCAGCTCCTGGCCCACAGTCACCTTTCGTCGGCTCGAAGGCCACATCCACGAGGTTCTGCAACTTACGGCGGCACGCGTCAGCCAGCGATTCGTCTCCGCAGCTCAGATCCACGTAGAAAAACAGCGACAGCTTGGTCGACTCGACCTGCTTCTTGCGGAGCCGCTCGTCCTTTGGCTCCAGCGGCACGGCTACGAAGCGCGAGGCCCAGCCGTTCTGCTTCTCCAGTCGCACGTAGTGTGTGTGCAGCTCCACGCGGTTGAACTGGTCCTCCACAGTCTGCCATCCGTAGCGGCGGCCGTCGTGATGGAGCCAGCCGTACTTCTGGAGCCGGTCTTCCTGGCGGCATTCGTGGCGTAACTGCGTCACGTCTTCGTGCGTGGAGCCCCACAACAGACCGGCAGACACGTAGTACGGGTACGTGCGAGACCGCAGTCCGTGGTACAGCCCAGAGCGGTACGTGCCCCACCGCAAGGCGTTTTCGGTGTTGGCGGCGCTGTAGCGACGAAGAGCTTCGAAGTCCAGACGCGCCTTCTGCGCAACGACAGGAGTCAAGTGAGGGCTCGTTGGATAGAGCAGATCGTGGAGAGGCTGGAGAGCTTCAAGGTTGAGCCATAGCGCGGCTACAACGGCCAGCAGCGCCACCGCAATCGCCGTCGCCTGCGCCGCCATTGTCGTTTTTGGGGCGATGGACGTGGGATGATGATCATGGTGTTGCCACGTAAGGTGCTCTATTCGGTTTATTAACGGTACTATCTGTTTGTGTAATTTTGAATATTTGGAAGGGAGTGTAAATTTCGATAATGATGAAAATGGCTACATCTGTGACATGTGCAGAGCTGGTCAATCGATTAGCTCAACAGCGTTTTGCCAGCGTGGCAACAACTTACCCAAGGAAATTCCTCCGGCTTGTACGGTCAGTGGAGTCCCCACTGCCGTGGATAAAGTGGAGCCTGTCTTCTGCTGGATGAGCTGAGTCATCGGCCTCGTGAGACGCAAGGCCGACAGAGCAGAACAGCAGAGACCTTCTCGAGGGCTCCTTCAGCAAGGAGAGCTTGCAACGCTGGCCATATTCCGGTGGGCATGTTGAAGTCAATCACGCGGGGGATACCAACAGTGGTTACGGTTACTGGTGGACCCTCCTTACAGAGTGTGTGATGCGCTGGTCTCTTGAAAGCGAGGCGTGTGGTGGGCACGCGCCCTGTTCGCTGATTGGCTCATCCAGTCTCCACAAGCAGCCTCTTGGCCGAAGAGCTCCTTCGAAAACGAACAAGCCCATTGAATCTCGTGTGTGATCCGTCGATGGCACAACCACCACATCAAACGCTCTGGCCATGAAGAAGCACAGCGAGAGCCGTCAGCGACTGATGACGCTGGCAGTCAGGCAGACCAGTGGTCCCCACGTCGACTGAAGCGACGTCCATCGAAAAAGGCATCTCGCTGGAGGCCTCACTTGACTAAAAGGATCCAAGGACGCGGTTACAAGTACAAGTCGGAACGTCTCCACGCCTTCTCTCTCTCTTGACGAGTGCATGCAACCATGGTCTCAGCTGCCGATGAAGGTGCACCATCTCCACGCCACGAAGGCGAGCCGCTGCTGCGCGTAACCTCTGGGAAGCTTCCTCTGTATCAAGGCGTCGCGCGAGCCACCGGCTTGGAAGATCCAAAGCCAGCCACCAAGGGCTCCGAAACGTCTTCGTCATGGGTCTTCATGGGCCTGCAGGTCGTGCTTGTCGTCTCCCTCGCGGTGTACACGATGGCCCACACGATCTTCCCGTCTCCGTACGTGCAGCTCGTGTTTTTCGACCGCATCGGCCAGTGGTGGACCGAAACAACCGCCGACGGCCAGCTCAAAGTGCACTTCGAGATGGTACGACCCGGCTTTCTCTTCTTGTTCTGCGTCGTGCCGTTTGCAGTCGGTACGATTGCATTGGAGTGGATGCGAGGTCCCCAGAACCTTCACCGTGTCGTCTCCCACCACGTGCTTCGAGTCGGAATGGTGCTCCGTCGAAAGCCGTCGCCATCGGGAGGGTTTGTCGGCAAGTATCTCGCAATGTTGAGCTACGGCGAGCTCTTATTCCTCACGCTTTTGGTCTTGGGCAACGCGCTGCTGCTAGGCGTCGGATGGGTGACAATGCTGCACTACTACCCGGTCGCAGGCAAGACGTACACCATCTACACGACGCTCGAGATCCTCGGCATCGTCATGGGCTACAATTGCGTGTACAACATGGCGTTCCTCTTCCTTCCGGCCACGCGAAACAGCGCGTGGATGGAGTTCTTGGGCATCTCGTACCCCAACGGCATGAAGTTCCACCGCTGGCTGGGCGTCGCGACGATGGTCACAGCCATCGCGCATGCGCTTCCGTTCTACCCACTCTGGTTCCACGACGGAGTGCTGTGGGAAAAAGCCATGCCGTGCTTTGACTGCTCACTCGACTACTTGTCGAAGGGGTATCCAGCCTGGTTCAACGTCTTCGGCGAGATCTCGCTGTTCTTCATGCTCGTCTTGGCCGTCACCTCCCACCCGTGGATCCGCCGCTACATGTACGAGACGTTCTACTACGCCCACTACCTGTTCGTGCCTACGGTAGTCTTCGCTGTGCTTCACTGGGGGACGGTAGTGTGGTGGCTACTGCCCAGCTTCACAATCTACCTCGTTGACCGCGTGGTGGGGTCGACACACGGTCTCCGGCCAGTTCCTATCGACGACTGCTGCGTCCTTTCCGATGGCATCTTGAAAATCGTGGTGAAGCGATCCACAGAGCAAGCGGGAGGCTTCGAAGTCGGCCAATTCGTGTACCTGAATGTGCCTGCAATCTCCAAGTGGCAGTGGCACGCCTTCACTATCGGCTCTTCTCCCCGTGGCAGTGCGACGACGTTCACAATTTGGCTCAAGTCGCTCGGGGACTGGACGGAGGACCTCCTGCAGTACGCCAATGAGTGCCAGACCAAGGGCGAGCAGCCAGTGATGTACGTTGACGGCTACTACGGGGCGTCGCTCGAGTCTTATGACCAGTACGCTACACTGTGCCTTATCGGTGGCGGTATCGGCGTCACGCCACTCTTCGCCATGCTCGAAGATATCGCAAACTACTCCTCTAAGGGGTCTCCATGGCCTCCGAGTCGTCGCATCCATTTTGTCTTTTCGTTTCGAGAGCTCGCACTGCTGGAAGAGATACACCCAGTGCTACAAAGGCTGCGTGCAAGCGAACACACGCGAGAGATCTTCTCCTTCGACTTCTATCTGACTCGTAAACCGCTCGACGAGATGCTCGAGTCGCCTCTCACACAAACTCGCACTGTCAAGCGTCGCATTGAGCCGAACCTCCAGCTACAAGACGAGCCTGTGTCGCCGAATCGCGCTGCGTGTCCGTTTGCCGAGCCATTACGTGGACGAACGTACCGCGCAGTGCTATACGCGACGGTCATCGTGGGTAGCTCAGCTGCGATATTCTACCTGGACTACGACGGTGGTGTCATGATGGACCACGGCGCCAAGACCCAGTACTGGCCTCTGCAGAACCTCGTCGACTGCCTTGTACTCTTCGCCATCGCACCAGTCGCATACCTCTTCATTGTACTGGAGAAGCTGGCTAAGCGGTGGTCAAAAGTGGAAGCCGGCAAGGCGACACCGGTGCGTACAGATGAGCTGAACGCGACCGGCGACTCGAGTAGCAGCAAGATCACCACGTACCGCGACTTGCTCGCCGAGTATCACGTCGCCGTGGGCTCACGACCAGATATGAAGCAAGTCATGACCAAAGTCCACTCCGATTACCAGCTTCCGAAGAACCCGCTATTGCCAACAAACTCGAAGAGCCAGCGTGGCTTGGATGCGTTGGCCTCTACTATTGGCGTGTTCATTTCCGGTCCTGAGGCGCTGAAGCGAGCCACGGAGCACGCGGTTTCAGAGATCGACTCGAGCTGCTTTGACATCCACGATGAAGAGTTCGAGCTATAACCCTGTGCAGGAGCTAAAAAAGGTCTTCTTGCTCATATGTACTCCCTACGATCTTCAGCTACATTCGCTCAAAGTATCCTACCTACGCCTGCACGACTTTAGGATCCCTCCGCACGCTTCTTCAGGAACTTGTCCAAGTACCCTCCCTCCTGCATCAGCTCAAAGAAGTGGCCCGTGCCCTTCTTCACCAACACACTCGGACTCGCACACTCCACCACCTCGCCGCCGTCCAGCACCAAGA
>JAADVL010000430.1:0-26930 GCA_023334995.1 Pythium sukuiense
AGACGAAGACGCCGTCGGACTGCCGCTGGAGTCTCTGTTCCCGGACGACAAACTCGAGCTTCACGTGCTGGAACCGCTCTCTGTAGACGACGTCTTCGCTGTGGATGTGAGTGAGTGGCGACTACTGGCCGAGTGCTTGGCATAGCAGTAGTCAATCGTATAATATTTCAACAAGATCACCTAAATGAGCATGTCATCCTCTTCGTCTTCGCCTGTGACGGTAGCAAGGCCTTGTGCGCGATAGAGCTCGGCAATCTACAAAAAAACAGATATCCGTCGTCAGCATATCAAACATTCAAGCACAGACTCCTCCTGGGTGGGGCGATTGCTCACCTGTGACGACGTCGTCGCTTGTATCGTGTCCTTGTCTTCGCGAATGCGAATGAAACGAGGGAATCGCAACGAGATACCCTTGTCCTTGGCCACTTGACCGACCGCGGCCGTGTACTTCGGGGAGATCGACAGATCCGCTCCCAAAATCTCCCATACGACGCTTGGTTCGAACCACACATCAGGTTTCATGGCGTCTGTGACTGCGTAGTCGCGGTGCGGCTTGTCGATGACCTTCTCTTTCAGCTGCTCGTAGAAATCCTTCAGCCGCTCGTCGCTCAAACCGGTGCCGAGCTTCGTGATGGGCTGGAACATTTCCGTTTCAGGATCGTAACACGCGAGAAGGTACGCGCCATACACTCCCGTTCGCTTGCCACGGCCGTGGAACGCGCCAATTGGTACCAAGTCCGTCGAGTCGCCAATGCCGTCGAGGTAGTCCTTCTTCAGCTTGAGCCATTTGTGGGAGCGATTCGCTGGCTCGTATGTGGCTTCCTTCTCCAACGTCTTGACCATCAAACCTTCGCAGTTCTCGCGCACGGCTTCCTCCAAGAACGTACGGACCTTGTCCACCGCCACTTCCATCGCCTCAGCATCGTCAGCGCCTGGCATAACGCCATCGACATCCATCGACGTCGCAAACTCGAACGAGCCATCCTCCACTTCAAACTGCTCGCTGAGCAGCTCACGACGCTTGCCCAGTGACTCTTTCAGGAGCGACTCACCATTCAGATAGAGGAGATCGAAGGCGTAGATACACACAGGCACCTTGATATCTTCCACCTTGACATTCTTTCGGGATCGCGTACTCAGCACCTGAAACGGCAGTCGTTTGTTCGATACCTTGTCCACCGCGACGACCTCGGCATCGACAATGCAGCTCTTGAGTCCGCTCTTCTTTGCTGCCTTGGCGATCATCAGCTTCACATCCGGGAACCGTTCAGTCGAGTTCTCGAAGTTGCGTGAGAAGATGGCGATCTCCCCGTTCGGAAGAATATGGATCTGAGCTCGCTCTCCGTCGTACTTGTACTCGCAAGTGAACGGAACGCCCTGGAAGCGATCAAACACCATCGCATAGGCCTTGGTAGGACGAGCCAACATCGGAGACACAGGCGTGCCCGGCGTCAACACGCAACGCTCTGCGACCAATGCGAAGTCGGCCACATTCAGCAGCGGCCGAGTGTCGACGAGCGCTTGCACCTCTTGGAACGCCCTGATGAGCGCGTTGTAGCTGGGGCACTCCGCGAACGCCTTCTTCACGTAGGCCAGCGCCTTCTCCTGCTTCTCCTTGTCCTTGACGTCCTTCTCCAGCATGAACGCGTAGGTAAGACCCATCAGGATCGACTTCTCCGCGAGACCGATTCGCAGCTTGCCCTGCAGACCGCGGATGATGTACTTGGCTGCCTCCGCTGGCTGCTCGCTCTTCTGGCCGGCCGTCGCCTTTTTGTCCTTCTCACACTTGACCAGTAAGTTCTTGATGATAGAGCACTTCTGCTGCTGCGAGTTGTTGCCCGTCATCTTGGCGATCTTCACAAACTGGTTATACACGTCGGGCACGCTGAGCACACTGGGTTTGGCGGCTCCGGCAGCCGGCTTCACAGACGCAAAGGACAGCGTGTTCTGCTTGGAGCGAGCGTTCTGCGCCACTTTGCCCAGATCGCCTTCCTTCTGGTACATGTCCTTGATGAACTTGGGGTTCGTGCCCGTGGCCTCGCCGATCGCCTTCATCAGAATGGCATCACCGATGCCGATCTTGAGGTTCTCGAACGGCGGTGCGAGGTCTGTGCACACGCACAGGTAGATACACGCGAGCAGGTCCTGCGGGGCCTTGCGTATCACCTCACGGAAGAAGTTCATGAGCATCTCCTGGATCACGAGCCGACTGGACGAGCTCTCGATCTTGCTAAACAGCGCAGCGAGGGCCGTGTACGGGATCGAGTCGACGTCGTCTTCCAGCGGAGCCACGGTCGTGTCCGTGTTGGCTTTGGCGGCGGTCGAGGACTCTTTCTTGGCCTTCACAGCACCAGCAAAGAAGCCCGAGGCCACAGGCTCAGTCTCAGACTTGGTCTTGGCTTTGGTGGTGGTCTTCTTCTTGGGCTTCTCCTCCTCCTCCTCCTCGATTTCGTCCTCCACATCCTCCTCCTCCTCGTCTTCATCCCCAGGGTCTTCGGCCTCCGACTCCTCCTCCTCTGGTTCGTCCGCTGGCTGGCTCTTGGCGGGCGTCTCCTCTTCCGCCGCCGTCGTATCCTTCTTGGTCTCCTCCTCCTTCGGCTTCTCCTCCATCTCCTTCGGCTTCTCCTCCATCTCCTCGTCATCGTCCTCGATCTCCACGATCTCGTTCTTGGACGACTTCTTTACCGGCGCACTGATCTTCAAGTCGTCCTCCGAGAACTCATCGTCTTCTACGATGCGCTGGCGCAGGCGACGGCGGCCTGGCTTGGCTCGTGTCACAGGCGACTCCTCCTTCTTCTCCTCTACTTCCTCCTCCCCTTCCTTCTCCTCCTCTTTCGCGTCCTCCATCACGACATCCTCCTCCTCCTCCTCCTCCTCCACGACCTTCTTCTTCTTCGCGGGGCTCTTCTTCACAGGTGACTTCTTCACCGGCTTCTCCACCTTGCGCTTCTTGACGACAGGCTTCTCCTCCTCATCGTCCTCCTCTTCCTTCTCCTCCACAGGCTTCTTCTTAGGTGTTGGCTTCTTCTTCTCCGGGGTCTTCGGACTCTCCTCCTTCTCCGCCGCCTTGCGCTTCACCGACGGCTCCTCCGATGCCGCGGGTTTGCTGGGACCCGCGCCGAAGAACGCACTACACAAAATACCATTCAACCTCCTCATTCGCCCTCTTGTCGCCACACACATACAGCTTCTTACGTGATGGATTTCTGCTGCGTCTTTGGCTTGGCCACCATGTTTCCACAACGGATGCGCCACCAACGCCAACTCTCGTTTTGTTGGCGCTTTTTGCGTTTTGTTGGTGTTAGCGCTTTTTCAAGTTGGCGGGGACTGTCAACACCCAAAAACCCACTGGGTCCATTCCCCAATAGTGATGTCACTACAAATGACTACCAGGAAGCCAATTTTTGGCGCGAAAACTCTTCCTCATATTCTCTCCGAAGTATGATAACATCCTTCGTCTTCCACGAGATCCGATACTTCCAATCATCAATCGCATCACTAAGCTCCCGACATGGTGGTCCGCACGACGATCGCCGTCGTGCCGACGCTGCCGGCGAGCGCCAAGCTCACGCGCTTCCACGGCGACGCTACGGAGACGCCGCTGTACACGATGGTGACGTGGACCAGTCGCCACGGCTGCGCGGGAGCCGCTGGCGCCACGCCGGTCGTCCGCAAGCGGCAGCTCGCGATGGAAAACGCGAGCCACAGCCTGCTGGAAATGCAGCGTGTTGGCGCTGCCAAGGACAAGAACCGGAGCTGGTTCGTGGGCAACCACGTGCAGCAAGGTGCGTTGTGTCTAGTGGCGACGTTTGGTCTCTATTGGCGCTCATGGGGAGTCTCTGTGTGACGTGGAATGTAGATGGAAGCCTCGTGGTGATGACGGCCATGGACCCGCTCTTCGTGCTGCTGCACGCCGTTGCGGACCAGAAGGAGCGCTTCCTGTCGACCTACGACCTGCTCGCGCGCGACCAGAACACGTGGTGGCTGCAGCTCGGCCCCGCGCTCACGCAGCCCAAGATCGAGCAGATCTGCGACGTCCAGTACACGGGCGACGACGCCATCGACAACCTCTACGTGCGTGTGAGCGAGTCCAAGACGCTCTCGTGGCTCGCAGCCAAGGTCGAGCGCATCGCGATGACGCTGGCGAAGCGAGCGGAGACGGCTGCCAGCACTGGCGCCTTCGATGCCAAGTTCGCTTTGCCCGGACAGGCCGAAGCGAAGACGGGGCCGTCGACAACGGGCAGTGCCACACCGACACCGGAGCAGATCCAGCGATGCCACGGCGACGCCATCGCCATCCTCGCCGACTATCTGCCTCCTAGTTTTGTGCCGCTGCTGCTCAAGCGCTTCAAGTACGTGTTGTTATTCTCTGGTCTCCATCCGTTTGTTGACAGACAAAACTGACATTTCTCCTTTGAAATCCACAGTGTGAGCACCGCCCCTCCAGCCACTGCCGCCTCGACTGCCAGTGCATCGGCAAACGGCGTGGCTCCTGCCGAGCCGATCGATGCAATCCGCCGCTTCGACCGCCGCACGAGCCTCGAACCGGACAACGCCACACCGGCCAAGCGGACAGGCGCCGCGTCGGCCGCCGCCTCGAGTGCCAAGAAGAAGAGCAAGCTCGCGAACGTCGACCGCACGGGCATGAAGTCCATCTCGTCGTTCTTTTGTAAAAAGTAATAGAGACCGATGTCCTGATTCTTGAAGTGAGCTGTTCGAAATGGAAGGATCCTTCGATATTTCGTCGACGTGGAGGATCTGTGACATCCAACTTGAAGAACCCAGCAAGCCCAAAGGGCACACACACACACACATACGTGGACGCCTGGCCGTTAGATGGCGGGGCCATTCGCTCGACGGTTGCCATTCCTGTATACCACCACGTCAGCTGAAAATGAACCGCCCAGGAAAGCACTGCGAGGTGGCGATCGAGGAGACGCCGGCGGCGCGAGCGGCAGGCCAGGAGGAGGCGGATGCAGGCGAGTTCAAGCCTAAGAGGTCTGTCGCCAGGCCACTGGATGTGGCCACGCGGCTGCTGCAGCTCGTGTCGCTCTTCGTGCTCTTCGTGTTTGGGCTCGTGGGCGCGTCTTTCTTCACGCTTCGCCACACGGGCATGAGCCATCCTGCTCTGCAGCGCAGCACGACCCTCGTGGTGAACCGACTGACAGAGCGCATCGTGGACCATGGCAACGCTGTTCGGTACTCGCCTCCCGTCTACTTCTCGCTGGTCGCAATGCGTCGTCGTGGAAATGTTGGCGAAGGCGAGATTGCCGACGTGGCCAAGCGCTTTGCTCCAGACTTTGTCGTCTTCGATGCACAGCTCCAAGCCAGGGAAGATACCCGGTCCATTGAGAAGACGCTGCCAGGCCACGCATGCATTGCTACAGAAGAAGGAACCGCAAGCAGCGTTTGCTTTGATAAAAGTGTCTGGAGCCAGCGAGAGGTGCGTTTACCAGTGTTGGACAATGGAGGAGTTTTGCACTTGTCTGACTGTTTATGGCGACGGCCAGCACGGCGTCCATCCCATTGGAATGGAAGACGCGCACGAGACGACACGTCCTTGTGCGTGGGAGGTTTCCTGGGCTCGTTTTGAGTAAGTGGGTCTCAGGGATCGTGGTTGTTCTTGCTCTTATGGGCCTCCCTTCTATCCACTTGAAACGTAGGCGAGAGGTCTCCACGCGAAGCACCTTGGCTTTCCACGGCCGCCACTGGCACAACGAGACGCTGACCATCGCCTCTGTGCGCCAACTTGCACCAGCAGACGCAAGCTGCGACTGTGAAGCCACACTCGCCGATGCGATGGGCCAGCTTCAAGGCAACGAGCTCTCCTCTTCAGCGCCAGTCATCATCACAAACGTGCCCTCAAATCTACAGCACGCATCTCTATCAGTGACGCTCGTGGGTGCGTTTGAGCACCTCGGTCTGGCCCACAATCCACTGCCTGCACGAGAAAGCAGAGCTCCTCACGTCGTCGCAAACAGCCGAATGCGGCCTGTCAGTGCCACTGTGATCTCATCTGCAGAGGCTGCGACGAGCCAGTCGCTGTTTCCAGTGTCTGTAGTGTATGAGCTGCTCCCGCCACAGAGATACACTTAAGATACAGGTGAATTTAAGTACTGTACTTGCAAATCTCATTCCTAGTCTCCCGCAGGTCTTTCTGTGCTACGGTCTCCATTATGCCTCCATTTCATCGCCGAGCCGTCGACCCTTCCACGCTCACGCGGTGCAACGCCACAAAGTCATTCCATCCGGACAGGATCTTGAACTTGATGAACGAGGCATCACCAGGCTTGACGCTCTCGCTCTCCACTTGCATGTTGCCGTCGCTTTCCGGAATCTCTGTCCAAGAACCACCAGTCAGGGAACCCACTTCTCAAAAGGCCCTACACACACAAACGTACTGGTCTCGTAGAGCTTCTCCCACTTGGTCGGGGTCGGGCCCGTACAGACCTCGACCAGCACCTCCTTGACGTTTGAACTCCACGTCTTGACGCGCGAGATCGACGCCGTCGTCGCGAGCTGCACGACGACTTCCTGCGGAAAGTTGCCCGTCGTCACCCACTTGGTTGTCTGCTCCCTGCGAGTATCGGAGACCATGAGTCAGTCAATAGAGACGTCGACGTCACAGGCCATGAGCTCCGTATCATACCCATCGAGGATGTTCTTGGGCGGGTAGTTGGGGTCGAACGACGTCGCCGCCGTGACCTGCGCGCCTTCCTCTTCAAGCGTCAAGTCCATTGCTCACGCGAGACGGTTGCTGCTGTCTGTCTGTGGGCACAAGAGAGCGGTGAGGCTGATGCGACGCACGCGAAACGGCACGGCTATAACGAACGCAGCAACCAGTTGCAATTCGAGATCCTTGTTCGAAAATACCCATAGCTGTCCTGCATTCTTTGACGGAACCTTGCATCCACTGCGACCGTGGACGCAATACATGCAAACTTTCGACCCCCAGGAGCTCTCTCACCTTCGCAGCCATACAAAACAACCTCTGCTTTACGGGCAAAACACACTTACACGATGCTCTCTTTTACGACGTTTTCCGCGGCCTTCGTAGTCGTCGCAGGTGACTCTTGTTCTTCTGGTGGGGCCGGCGCTGACGCGTTTGCTGCAGATCTGGTGGTCGTGGCAGCCGCATCGGTTGCCATCGATCCATCGACTGCTGGTGGGAGAGATTTGGACACGGCCGTGGAGGTTGCAGACGCTTGCACGAAAGTTGTCGTCGTCGAATCCGTTGGAGAAGGAGTCACGCTCCCACTGGAAGGAATGGGATTCGAAGGCGTAGAGCGTGGGGCGGACGGTGCCGACGTCGGCTTCTCCGTCGGCGTGGGCACGCTGTTGTGTGTGCTTGGCGCTCTCGGATCTGCAGACTCCGGTGTTCCTGGGGCTTTGGCTGGGGGCACGACAGATTCCTTCGCCACGGTCTCTTTCGAAGCAGCCTTCGGTTCACTCGAAGTGGTAGCTTCTCGAGGAGTGGTCTTTGGAGTTGAATCCACCTGAGAATTGGGCACAGGTTGTGATGTGGTATTGGCGGAGTCGTTGTTCGAAGAATCCGTCAACTCTGTGATAGAAACGTCAGCTGACTTTGCCGCTGGTCCCTTGGAAGGCAACGCAGCCTTGTTGGCCACAGCAGGACCAGCTTGACCTTCCGAGGGCTTCGCTTGTGCAGCAGGCTTCTTCTCCTCCCGTCGTGGCTGGCTTGTCGGCTTCGGTGCGAAGGAAGCCTTCTCGACAAAGTTCAAAACGTGCTGGTAGAGTTTCTCGAAACCTTCCGATAGGTGATCAGCCGCACGTGTGATACCCGAGCCATCATCGTTGAAGAGCTTGCAGTTACCCCACACGAGACGCACGTCTTCCGCGAAGGAGCCCAAATGCAGGATCTTGGCGGCGCCATTGCCTCCTTGCAACGTGCCCTTTCCGCTGACCATGTACTTGCCGTCTAGGATCTTCTTCTCAATCGTAGTCAAGTCCATTGGCTGCTTCACGACCGCTGTGTAGTGCGGCACGTTCTCGACTGGTAGCAGGAACTGTTTGGCAAATGGGTGAGACTTCAGGCACTGCACAATCTGCAAACACTTGGCCGGAACTGTCGTCTTCTCCGCCACGCTGACCATAAACGACTCGAAGTAGGACGGCTTCTTGCACTCTGCGCACTGCCAGTCGCCTTCAGGGAGATCGTCTTCGGTCATCTTGAGACACTTCAAGTGGAAGGAACGCGGGCAGATATCACAACAGACCAGATCTCCGGCGGCGAGACACACCTCGCAGTAATCAAGGTTCGTGTCGAGCTCGTCGTCCTCTTCTTCTACTTCTTCTCCGGCCTCTTCCATGAGATCTTCGTCGTCCTCATCCTCACCAGGAACGTACCGCACATCTTCATCCGAATCCGCTCGCTTTGATTTCTTCTTGCGTCCTCGTCCTCCATCGCGTAGAGTCCGGGGTCCCTTGGCTGGCTTGTGTGCGTGGCCGCGATGGTCTGGACCTCGAGATGTCTTCCGTTCGGACGATGGGGTTTGGGCCGGCACAACTAGAGCAGCATCCGTCTTGCGTCGTCGAGACGACGCAGGTGGAGTTGGGATCGAGTCTGACGGGGCCTCGCGCTTTCGGGACGAGTTTTTCGGCACTGTGGCTGGCGCGGTGGCCGCCTTGGAGCGCGAACTTGGTCTCCCACGAGGCGACGGAGACGGCAATAGTGGAGGTACCCTCGAAGACGCACCTTGGGGTGGCTTTGTCTTCTTCTCGCTCGTCGTGAGCGGTGCTGGTGCCTTCTGCCGATATGTTGAGCTGCCATTTTCACCATCCACGCGTCCTTGGTCCGATTCCGCTTCTTCCTTCCCATCGCCACGCGACGAAGATGGGACGGCATCGGTCTGTTTGGCAGGAGCTCCTTCACGCTTCCGCTTCTGTGGGTGCAAGCCCATGTCTGGTTCGTCAACGGAGGCTCCCGGGTCACTTTCTTCACCACCAATTTGTCGACCTGGTTCAGGCACATCTTCATCCACACGGGAAGAACTGGCAGGGGGCGCGTCGTGAATTGGTGGCTCTTCTTCATCGATGAAGAATCGAACAGCGGGCGTGATTTGCTGGTTCAGGGAGCTCAGCAAATCCACGAGCGATTTCTCCGAGTCTGGGCAGTTCAGAACACTCGCAGCGGACGGGGATGCCATCGCCGGAGTCACGTCGCTCCGACCGCCTAATAGGTGTTCGCGAGGAGTCGGGTCGCGTGAAGCGTACCCACTACTAGCGAACGTATCCAACGGGTACGGCACAGACTCTTTAGCCGCACGCTTCGGCACGCGATTGGCACGCATTGGCCTCTTCTCGTCCGCAAACAGAGGTGTCAGCGGAAGACCGCTCGGCGATTCCGCAGCGGCTCCATAGCCAAATAGAGCTCGGTCAACGCCTCGTCGATCCGATTCCACGTACTTCTCTTCAGCGTAGGGCGGTGAAAACTCCGCTCCGACAGGATCCTCAGACCCATTACGACTACTTCTTTCGAGACGTCGCTGTGAGGCCCCGATATCGCGCCTACCCTCATCTCTGTGGCGAGTGTCGTCCTTCGGCATGGCCGTCGCCGGCAGCGGAGGCGTGCGTTCGCGTGGCCGCGAGCGAGCGGAGCGGCCGTTTGGATCCATCTCCGAGTCACTGGAACGCGAAGAGCCCGGTCGTTCGGTTACTGGTTCTTCCTGGTGGTGGAGACCCGGGGAGCCGTGGCTTGGTACGGCGAGCCACTGCTTGTACCTGGCGATCTCGTCGTTGCGGACCACTTGGCACTTGGAGCACGGACACGACAGCGAACACACAGTGCACCGCAACGCTCGCTTACTGACGGTTGGCTGGTTTTTGCCGGCGAAGATATCCTCCAATCGCACGCGGTGCATGCTTCGCAGGTGCTCGCGACACAGCGAGTGGGTGGGCGAAAAGTCCGGACAGAAGTTGACCACTGGGACGAGGTTCGTGCCGGTACACAGGTGGCACTCGCCCCGCGCGATGAAGCAGCAGTCCTGGTCGGCGACCATGTCCTTGAGCGCCTTGACGATCAGCGTCTCGAGGGCGCTGTGTTCGAGGCTGAGCTGCTCATTGTAGCGGCTCTCCGCGACCGCCGAGGCCTCGTCACTCAGCGCCTGGAGCGCCGAGGCAGTCACGACCGGCGACGGCGAGCGAGAGGACCTATGAGTACGTTGGATATCCGCGATCGGAGGAGGAGGAGCCACAGGAGGAGTCATAGGAGGAGGAGGAGGAGCCCGGTCCTGGTGCCAAGTGGAGGCGGCGTCGTCGACGAGCATCCTCGCGTGATTGGGCGGCGGCATCGACGCGTGGCCGTGCGGGTGGTGGTAATGCCGAGGCTCCGTGGCGCTGCTGACGCTGGAGGGCGGCTCCGTAGAGCCCGACTTGCTCATGATGGCGTCCAGCCAGACCTGGTTGGGCGGGTGCTTGCGGGCGCGCTTCTGCTTCTCAGACGACGGTAACACCACAGTCAGCACCACAAAACACAGGCTATAGCCTCCAACGTACGACGCATCGAGCGTACCTGTTCCTGGGGGATCTCGACGCCCCGTACAGTCGGCGGATGATACATCCGCGGTTTCCAAACACGGTTCTTTCTATGCGGCCGTGTAGAGGCGGCAGACGCTCGTTTGGAGCGCTCGTTCCGTGGTGGCGTCACGCACACACGTAGCTAATATCCCACTAGGCGTTCTCGCGTGTACGCGCGCAGCGGGAGCGTTGGCGCCGTCGACAGAACGCGACCGGCGGCTCGTGCTGCTTCGCCGGTTCTCGCAGTCGTCGCTTGTCACGCTCTTCCTCCGCCCGACACGAAATACCTCTCATAACGCATACCCTGCAGTTGGTTGATACGTACGCCGTTTCCCGATTATCTGGTCGGACTACAGTATGACAGGCGCTGGAATGTTGGCTCGCTAGAAGCCACTGTCGACGATGGGACATGGTGGATAGCTGCATAATGGTGGGTGCGACCACGCAGGATCGCCAGAATCCTGCGGGTCGTGGACGATGGGAGGCCCAGGAGTCCATGGTGTCCCCCCGCCACGTTCTGCAGGTATGAAATTACAAAGGGATCTAACTGCTTGACTCCCAATGAGGGATTCGTGACGGACAATTAGGGACAGATCGCTGTTCCTAATGGAAGAGCGGCTGTCCCTTCTTTTTCAAGTGGGCATTCCAGAGAGCTCGTTGATCTCATGGATGCTCATGACGGAGGTGTTCATATTCATCCATTCGTACTAGTACTCAGTGCGATTCTAGAATGTGATGAACCTCCCGCTGAGCAAGGACGTCTCCTCGTCGTCTGGGGTCTCAAGCGTCCCCGCTGGAATCCTTCGGTGGAATGCAACGGATCAAAACTTTGACGTGATGGATATGGAGGATCTGATAGTATTACTTTAGGCTTCGCGAGTTCAATTTACATGGTCTTCTGCTTCTTCAAAATGCGTTGGCTGTTGGCTGGGTGTGCTGTGAATGGCAGCATGGGGTCCAAGTCTTGTGCGTATGGGCTTGGAATACACGGCTCAAATACCGACGGCTGTGGCTCATGCTTGTTTCGAGCGGTCCCAAGCAGCCATTTCATGCCTGGGAGTTTAAATGGCATGGTCGACGGGGAAGGAGGAGCCCGTGGCTCCACATAAGCAGATGATGGCTTGGTCTCGAATCCGGCTCGAGGGGAACTTCGATCGCTCCCGTACGAGAAACTCTTGGCACTCGTAGGTGGTGATGGTAGTGCAGCTACTGGTGACGGATGTGAGAAGCTCTTGGCACTGGTTGGTGGGGCTGATGCGACTGGCGAAGGGTGCGAGAAGCTCTTGGCGCTGGTCGGTGGCCCTTGGCTCGTGGGCAGCGGCCGCCGCACTTGGCTCTGGCGCTGCTTCTGCTTGACGTAGTTCTGCACCTCGTCGTAGTACTCGTCCATCTGCGCAGCGTTCACGCTCAGCACGCTGGGCTCGTCGGTCTGGAGCCGCGTCTGGATGAACTGCTGGACATGCTGGATCTCGCGGTGGAAGTGCGCTCTGTGCGGTGGGATCATCGTCGTGAGCCTCTCTCTCTCGTTCTACTGAGTTGTCCCGCACTCCCGCCGCTGATTCCGCAGTGAGCTAGCTGATACAGCGCCTGCCGTGTTCACTGCGCGCTCGGCTCCAGTCACACGCTGGGTGGGGAGTCTCTCGCCGGCGAACACTTCAACACATTACGCCCACCCACGAGCAGCCAATGTCCAACGGCGCACTGGACAGCGCCGCCATTTCAGGCGGATTCTCACACGTCACAGACGGAGTTTCGAGGAGCTGCGTCACGAGACCATCACTCTACAGGCACAAACCTGCGGAAGCGCATGAATGGGTATTGTATAACGCAGGGTGTCACTCTCGAACCCACTGTGAGCTGTCCACGCCCGGGTAAAGCCGAGCCAACAGCCACAATCTAACTTTCTGTCGGCTTCTGATTGGCTGAATTCAAAATTCTAGGCACCCATCTGTTTTAGCCAATCAAAGGCCTGTATCTGATCCTCCGATTACGAATCAGACCTCCCCAATGAAAAGAGCTCCTCGTCATCGGCAGCTCTCAGGCGGCTCCATCTGGACTGTGCGTGGGGGAGTTCCGGCGCTGAAGACACCATGACGGGGCTCGCGACCGCGTCGTCCGTGGACCGCGTGCTGCTCACCAGCTCCTTCCTCTTCGTGAGCTCATCCATCGCACTGCTGTGCTTCCGCCGCAAGAAGGCGCGTCATCGTCTCTGGCGCCAGCGCGTCACGTACAAGAAGATCTCCAAGCAGTGCGTGGGAATCTACTGTGCCATCATGGGCTGCTCATGGGCTGTTGATTGACTGAGATCTGTGCGCTTGTCCAGATCGGATGTGGGCCAGTGCTTCGGCTTGGACATCGGAGGAACGCTCGCCAAGATCGTGTTCTTCGAGAAGCGCGAGGTGGCAGTCGCAGCCGCTGGTTCCGTCCCTGGCAGTGCGACGCCGGCGTCTGCAACTGGACAGGCAGTGGTGGAGACGAGGAAGCGCCCGCGATCCGCTTCGCTTGAGGTCGCAGCGGGTGAGATGACCAAGTTTATCATGGAGAACGAGCTGTTCGGCACAACAGGCGTGCAGGACGTGCGTCTGCGTGTACACTCGAAGGCACTGCAAGGGGTACGTCTTTTTGCGTGTCCGGGTGATCCGTGTAGTGATACTTACAGTTCACTCTCGCTAGATCTTTCATTTCATCCGGTTCGAGACCAAACACACGCGCGAGGCGATCGAGTTTATCGCATCTCAAGGCCTCAACCAGTCGCTGCGGTCCGTGCCCTGCACAGGAGGCGGTGCTCACAAGGTACTGTCACCTCCTTGACATCGATGACGTTGATCTTGATCTCTGACACATGGGATCGACGCCTCGTTTCGTAGTATGAGCCGATGTTTAGTGAACTTGCGGGTATTGAACTGGACAAGTACGATGAGATCGAGTGCACGATCCTCGGTCTCAATTTCCTGCTCACGACGCTATCCGACGAAGTCTACACGTTCGACGACGTCGACATCAAAGCCATGGCCGCATCACGCATGAATGTCATCCAGTACGACATGGACGAAGACATCTTCCCGTATCTGGTGAGTATTATTCATACCGTCTTCCACTTCAGCCCACTCACCACTTTCTTGCGACGGGATGCAGCTTGTGAGCATCGGATCCGGTGTGAGCGTCCTGTACGTGAAAGGCCCCAACGACTTCGAGCGTGTGAGTGGCAGCAGTATCGGCGGTGGCACGTACTGGGGGTTGTGTCGCCTGCTCACGGAATGCCGCTCATACGACGAGGCACTCGACATCTCGGTCAACGGCACCAACTACAACGTCGACATGACCGTCGGCGACATCTACGGAGGCTCGTACGAAAAGTTCAACCTGCCGGCCACGACCGTCGCGTCCAGTTTCGGTCGCATGATGACGCAGTTGCGCGAGAACGTGTCGGACGCCGACGTGGCGCGCTCGCTGCTGGTCATGGTCACGCAGAACATCGGCCAGATCGCGTTCCTCAACTCGTGTCTGTACAAGACCAAACGCATCTTCTTTGTCGGTAACTTTTTGCGCCACAACAAGATCTCGGCTCGCACGCTGTCGTACGCCATCAACTTCTGGTCCAAGGGCGAGATGCAAGCCCGCTTCTGCAAGCACGAAGGCTATCTGGGCGCCCTTGGCGCGTTCATGAAGAACGCTGAGGTCACCAACGCGCACGGAGAGGACTTTGCCACCGCGCTACGATCGGCTGGCTCGCCACGCCCAACACCAGCGCAGGTGTGATCCCATCGGCTGAAATTCAATGCGATCTCTCGAACGCGTCGTCGGTCCAAAACACTGCGGTTTGCATTATCGTTTGCTAGCGTAGATACAGTTAAACAACATCCCTTCGTCTCTTGCGTGCGTTTTGCTCAGACGTTCTCCACGTGCTTAAAGCTGGCAGCCTCAATGTCCGACACGGCAGATGGGTCCGCGAGCACTGTCGAGTTGCTGTTGAACCACTCGATGACGTTTTCTCGGTTCTTCTGGAACGTCAGGAACGCGTTCACCAGCGTCGGCGTCGCCGCGATCGATCGGTCCAGCGCGAAGCCCTCAACGCGAAGCAACGTCTGGTTCACGCGGCTGAGCGTCGACTCTCCCGACGTCGCCGCAGCAGGAACTGCGAGCAAGAGCTCGGCACACGGAGCGAGCAGCGGGAATCGAAGCTGGTTGGCCTTCCACCACGCCATTGGGTCGACGTTGCGTTCCGCGAGGGGAAGCGACAGGAACGCCGTCAGCTCGTTTGTCCAGCTTGCGACGAGCTCGTTCCCCTCCGGACCCGCATCTCTCGATCCAGTCGAAGGCAGCTGGGCGAGGAGATCGTCGTCTTCGTCGTCGTTGTCTTCAGTGCCGTTAGCAGCTCGCGCGTCCTTCTCACCATTCACACCAGTTGGTCTAGTAGCAGTAGCGCCAACTTCCCCTGGGATCTCGAGCAATTGACGCAAGTAACCTTCTGCAGCAACTCGCTCAAGCTCCGGCTCCAGGTAACAGCAGTCGCGGTCTTTATAACGAGGATCCAGCAGCGTGGCAGCGAGCGATTGCGGCGACAAGTGCGAGAAGCGAGCACGCAAGTCCTTGGCCAACAGCATATAGAACGCCTTCCAAGAGAGCACGTCGGTGGCGTCCGCGCCTTCACTCACACCAGCAGCTTGCTTCTCAACGTACTCGACGAGGAACGTAGCGATCGTCGAGACGTTCGAGATACTGTCCTTGTGCACTTCCTTGTCACTGCCGTTACGCTTCTGCTTCTCAGCTTCAAACGCGTCAGCGTACCGCGCAAATGGACGAAGCTTCTTGGACACGACAGCGATCCATTCAATCACGACCGGGCTCAGGAACTCGAGCTGGTGGTCTTGGGCGATGGTCTCAAGAGTGCCCAATGCGTCGTGGACGTCACGAAGCACATCGTTATACGAGCGCGATGCCGCAGCGAACGCTTCGTCGTCGATCAGCGTGACGGGATCCAGCAGAGGACACTTGCGCTTGAGCGTGGCGAAGGCTTCGCCGTGCTGGGCCAGGCGGCGGAAGAAGTCGTCGATCGCCAGGATGTGGTGTGGGAAGCTGGCGGCAAAAACCGACTTCTTGATGCACTGGCGCAGCAGCGTCGCAGCGCATGGAATCACGTGCGTTGGGTGCGACTCACCCGACATCAAGCGGCCGTCGAGGCTCGTGGGGACAAAGGCACACGGCAGATCGCCCGATGTGATGCCTCCGTCCGCATCTTCCCGCCACGCGAGGTCTCCGACGACACAAGCGATGACCTTGTCTTTCACTCCAGCACGCTACCGGTAGAGACAGCAAGCCGGAACTCCATCAGTTCCTCATCATTGTTACAAGACTCGGCTTGTCAGTTGCGTTGCGTACCTCCAGCGTCTGGTCCACGAGCGAGCGGATCGTGGCGACGTCGACACCAGTGCCCACGGGCGTGCAGCTCAGCGTGATGTGGTACGTGCGGAAGTTGATGCTGAAGTGCGCAGCCACCGAGAGGTACTTGGCCGTGGCGCTGATCTCCGGCGACGGGTGACGCCACGACTCGACCGAGATCGCCACCTAAACCACACAGCGACCACTCAACCTGTTAGCTTGTACGACTGCAGACAGAGGAAGCCACGCATGCGTACGCCTCGTGCTCGCTCCAGCAGCATCTTGGACGTGAGCGCGAGGCTCTGCTGCAGCATGAGGATCTTCTTGAGCACGGCGTCCTCGTCCGGCAGCATCGACTTCTTGTCGGCCAGCAGCAGCTGCGCGAAGTTCTGGAAGCCCGGCTGCGTCGCGAAGTTGATCGGCAGGTTCTCCGTTAACACCATCAGCGCTGCATTCCCACCAATACCACAACAACACCCGTCAGAAATCAACAAAAACTTTCCATACAAACCCCCTTCATGCACAGTCCGCTTACCAAAGTCCTGGGCGATCTGGTCGGCCGAGCAGGTCACCTGTCCGGGCGCGATCACGCTGGCACTGGCTTGCGTGGCGTGGTGCTGCTCCTTGGACAGCGTGGCGGCGGCCGCCGCTGCCGCGAGAGCCGCGGCCGACGACGGGTAGAACGCGTTGTCCTTCTTGAGCGCCGCCGCGAAATGCGCGCCTCCAAACGCTGGCACGGCCGCAGCCGCCGCCGCCGCCACGAGATGCGGGTACGTGGCGGCGAACTCGGCGGCCGTGGGCATCGCGAGCTTCTGTCTCTTGACGTGGCGCTTGGTCTCGCGGTGCTCTTCGCAGATGGCGCTGGCCTGCGCGTGGGCGGCGTCCGTGCGGCCAGCCGTGCGCAGGTGCGAGAGCAGGTTGGACGAGTGGTGGCCCTTGATCACGCGGTCGCAGAACTTGCACAGCGAGTTGCCGAGCGCGTCCTTGTCGAAGTAGGTCCAGACGGCGGAGACGCTGGGCGGAGCGTTGCCGTTGGCCGACGCGCCGACGGAGGACGACGCCACGCTCGTGGGCGTGCCCGCCGCCGACGCCGAGCCGGAGCCCGTGGGCGTCGAGGTGTTCACGGACACGGCCACGGGCGCCGAGGACGCGCCATGGGCCGAGAGCTCGTCCGCCGACTCCAAGGTGTCCCGCTTCGCCATGTTGAACTCTTGCTACTGGGGGATACCGGTACGAGCGCGCCACCGGTTTTCCACAGAGGAGACTGTTTGTGAGGGGAAACGGAGGAAGGGGAGGAGGGAGGGGAGGGAGGAGGAGGAGAGGAGGGGAGACATCATGACGGCGTTGTGTTTGGCGCGAAACGGCGTTCAAATGTGAGGGAGAAGAGTGTGTGGACCACGTCAAATTTGGTGTGGGGCACATACATCAGCCTGTGGATGTTGCACGAATGTAGACAAGATACTGGATCAGCTCTGTAGACACACAGACACGAGCGGGTTGAAAATGAAGCTGTTCAAGAAGCAGATCAGCGAGAAGGATGGCGCCGGCTCGGTCGTGCTGCGTGCCGAGGAGCCAGAGGATATGTGGCACGTGTACAACCTGATCCACGTGGGCGACTCCGTGAAAACCACGACGATCCGCAAGGTACGACAGGAGCTGTTGGCTCGAGGAGCTCATGTGAGATTCGAAGGAGACTGACGGTGTGCATGGCGTCTGTAGGTCGTGAAGGAGGGCGTGACGGGCTCCACGAGCAGCCAGCGCGTGCGACTCACGCTGCAGATCGAGGTGGAGCAGGTCAACTTTGATCCGATGCTGTGCGTGCTGCGCATCAAGGGCAAGAACTCGCTCGAGAACCAGCACGTCCGGGTACGTCACGCTCTCTACCTCTATCTCTTGACTGTACAGCTACGCCTATGGATGGAAGGAATACTGACGGCTGCGAGTGGCTCTGGGTCTGTGTAGATGGGCGCGTACCACACGCTGGATCTGGAGATGAACCGCGACTTCACGCTGGTCAAGCCGTGCTGGGACGTCATGTCCCTCGAGCGCATCGAGACGGCGTGCGATATCACCAAGCGCGCCGAGCTGGCGGCCGTGGTCATGCAGACCGGCCTGGCGCATCTATGTCTGATCAAGGGCCACATGACGGTGATCAAGGCCAAGATCGAGTCGAGCATCCCGAAGAAGCGCACGGGCAGCTCGAACCACGCGAAGGGGCTCGAGAAGTTCTACGACAACATCGTGCGCTCCATCAAGCAGCACATCGACTTCAAGCTCGTCAAGTGCGTGCTGCTGGCGAGTCCGGGCTTTGTCAAGGACGACTTTTACAAGTACATGCTGGAGCAGGCGATCCGCCAGGACGACAAGCTGCTGCTGGAGAACAAGGCCAAGTTCGTGCTGTGCCATTCGTCGTCGGGCCACAAGCACGCGCTGGACGAAGTGCTGAACGACTCGTCGATCCAGTCGCAGGTTGCCGACACTAAGGCCGTCGAGGACGTGCGCGCGCTCGAGACGTTCTTCCGCATGCTGCACACGGACCAGGACCGCGCGTACTACGGCTACAAGCACGTGACCCAGGCCAATGAGAACCTCGCGATTGAGACGCTGCTGATCACGGACGAGCTGTTCCGCAACCAGGACATCGCCACGCGCCGTAAGTACGTGGATCTGGTCGAGAGCGTGCGCGACAACGGCGGCGTCGTGCGGTTGTTCAGCAGTCTCCACGTGTCGGGCGAGAAGCTGGGCCAGATCAGTGGCATCGCGGCGATTCTGCGGTTTCCGATGCCCGAGATCGACCAGGAAGATGAGGACGACTCGGACGATGACTATGAAGACGCTGGCCACGACCACGGTGTCGGGGATCTGTCACTCGAGGCCCTCAACATGTAACTCTCTCAGAACTCTGTTTTACAATGCCAACACGATATGAAAACCTCAGGTTACGTTGGGTTACGCGGCAGCGTTCTGCTGCTGCACGAGCGCCGTGACCTTCTTCTCGAAGAGCTGCGACGTGATGCGCTCGCCCAGCGGCGCGAACGGGTTGGACACGGCGTTCACGTACAGCTTGTGGAGCTCGGCAAAGAACTACACGAGACAGCCCTCATCAGCACCACACCATACAAAAGACAGAGCCAGTGGTAACGTACGGAGCGCAGCTCCGACTCGCGCACGGGTCCGTCCTGCATGATCACAATCAGCTTGGCCGACGTGTTGGTCACGTAGCCGTAGCTGTTCCCACAGAAATATCAGTCGGGCTGTGTCATCTGAGACCCACGATACAGAACGCACACTCGGTAGTCCTCGATGGGCCCCAGGAAGCCCAGATACATGTCGTCCTTGGCGGCCGTGGTGCTGGCGGCGCGCAGCCGCTCCTCCACGATGTCGAGGGCCACGTGCGCGATGTAGTGGAAGCCCAGCTCCTCATCATCTTCGAACGTGCGCACGTACAGCGGACTGTTCTGTGAGGCGGTCATATACACACATGGAAGTTGTCAGTACACACGCCCCTCGAGTCCATCGGCGCAAGCAAGGGACGTACGGACGCGCCGACGACGGCGACGCACGCGATCATTCTGTCTGGAGATTGCAAGTGAACACGTCTCCGATACCCGCTGAATGTTGCGCGAATGTTGCACGAAGGTCCATGTTGAAGAGCTTTTCCTCTCACCAGCCCTCGGTCTCCGATACCACAGGGCTCTCGGCGCTCTCCATGGGCGTGGACGTGCCACTGTGGCCACTGCGTGGAGTGACTGTGGTGGGAGTCTCGACCACTGGCGTTGATGCGTACTTTCTCTCCATTTCACGCCAAAAGCGCTGGATCTTGCGAGCCGCTGCGTCCATGGCGGCAGCCAACTCGCTGGCTGTGAGCTCCAGGAAGGAGAGAGAGGTCGTCGCCTCTGCTAGTGACGAGGAGGCCTCTGTGGTGGCTGGTAGTGGTGTGGATTCTGCTAATGCGCTGTCGATCTGGCGGTGGATGGTGGCAGTGGCGGCGTCAATAGCGTCGTCACAGTCGTGGATGGTCTGGGCTATGGTGAGCGTCTCGTCAACTGGAGGATCCGTGTGAGTTGTATCGACTGTGGTGTTTCCAGACGAAGGCGTCTCACTATCAGCTGCAGTGTCTACCACGTCGCTCTCGTGGGCTGCTACTTCAGGCAAGGGCACTGACTGGCTCGGGTCATGGTCGGTCGTCTCGGCGTCACTCTCGTCGACCTCTTCAACAAGAGGAGCCGTAAGAGCGGCGCTGGTGTTGTTGTTTCTTGTCGCGTCTTCCTTCTCAGTCGGCTCCACCAGTGATTCTGTAGGAATGATCTCCTTCGTAGATGCGGCTGGCTCTCCATCAGGGCGCTCTAGTGATTCCTCCTTCAGCTCAGTTGTGGCTGCAGTAGTGTATGATGCTCGCTTGCCCCTTTCCGACGTGGGCTCTTCAACGACGACTCGTGGGCGTTGGGCTGCTGGCTCCTGCTCAACAGTAGCCTCAACTTGCGTCTCAGTCTTGACCACTGTACCTTCTCGTACAGAGATTCTCTCAGTATCGACGTTGCCGTTGTCCTGCGCTGGCTCGGCCAAGCCTTCACTATCGTACGTTGGCTCCACGACGAAACCTTGCTTGTGCTCAGACTCCAGGGGCTTGTACACTTCTTCCGCCTCATCCAGTGGATTCACGGGGACAACAAACCCCTGGCGATGTGTGCCATCGGCTCCCGTCGCCTCATGGAAGGTTACTGGCTGTCGCTCGCTTGCGTTGGGTGCTACATCTTCTCCTGGTTCATCGTCTTCGTACACTTCTTCGCGCGTGGCCGTAGGCTCCGGCTTGTTGTCAGTGGAGTCTTCCACTTCGTCCACTGCCTCTTTCTCTTCAGTTGGTGCATCATCTTGTGCTTTTCTGGTCGTCTCCCCTGCCGTCGACGCCTCTTCAACAACTGACTCGGATTCGACATCGTCGCGTTCGTCTTCAGCACCGTCGTCAAAGTCGTCTTCGTCGTATTGCTTGGGCTGCTGGGCCTCTGAAGGCTCCTCCACCGCGTCTACTCGTCGCTCATGCTCGACGGCGTCAACGACCTCTTCCACCACAGCAGCGATTGAAGCTGCCACGGCCGCGACCTCTTCAGCCGATTGACCAGCACCTTCCTCTGTGCTATCGGTGCTAGAAACCTTACCAGAGTCGGCCACTTCGTCATTAATAGCAGCCTTCTCGAGTGCAATCACCGTCATCTCTGAAGGGGTCGAGGCAACGTCCACTGCTCGTGACACATCTTCCACCACAGAGCTTGATCTCGTTTTAGCAGGGGTATCTGTTGTTGGCTTGACAGCAGCCATCGCAACAACGTTCCTGCTCTTGGCTGCGTCCTGTTGGCGCTGTCGTCTGCGTGCCTCAGCTTGTGCCTGTGCCTCCCTCTTTGCACGAATCCGAAGGTTCTCCTCCAGCTCACACTCGGCCTCCAGCTCTGCTAGTCGAAGTTGCTTGTTGTACTCCAACTCGACCGCTTTTCGCGTTTTGTCCACGAAGCTTCCGCGCTTTTGGGCAGTCGGAAGGGGCAGAGGCTTCACAGCTTGGGTGGCACGCTCAACGGCCGGTCGCATGGGCGTGGTCTCACCGTGTTGGTTCCCACTCGATCGCCGTCCAGGCGGTTTGGTTGGTGTCTTCGTCTTCTCAAGGCCATCCACGCGAGCCCGAGAGACTTTGAGCTTCCCGACCACGGCGTACTGACTGAGTTCGACGTGTAGCCGCTCAATTTCCGCGTGGCATTCTTCGTTTTCCACTTCCAGTTCCTGATATCGCAAGAATTTGCTAGGCAATCCATGGGGTTTTGCCGTTAGTAACACCAAGGACAAGGCCAGAATCGTCGTCAATCAGGCTACGGTACCTGCTAAACTTGAACTTGTCGAGCTCATGCTTACGTTCCTCCGCGACTGCTTCAGCGTTCACAACCTACGATTGGATTCGACATGAATACACTTCTGTATGGCGACAAGGCACCCAGAACAACGCACCCGTTGCTGGGTCTCTGTGAGCAGCCGCTCCACGAGCTCCGTCTTGCGCTTCTTCGTGAGCTCTGCATCCTGCGGGGCTCTCAGCACGGCAAACACGTTTTGAAGCTGCAGCGATAGTAGGACTACGGATTAGTCTGACTTGTTTCAAGGCTATTAGGGTGGCCAGTCCCGAACGACGCGACATACGTCTTTGTCCTTCTTGCGAAGCGCGTCCTGGAGCTTACGATGCGCCGTCTTTAGCTGGAGCAGCTCCGAGTCCTACACACCAGAATCAGCCTTTCGGAACTGTGCAGCGTTGAAATTATCAGGCCACGTACCCTTTCTGTGAGCTGCTTCTTGAACGTGTGGAGTTCCTCGCGCATCCGCTCCAGCTCCAGCCGAAGCTCATCCGCCTGTAAGCCACCCAAAACAGACAGCTTAGAGCCATACCTCATGGTAAATGAGCGCTGGAGGCCTGCCACGAACTGCGATGTGCTCGAAGATGGCGCCATTGTTGCCGGCGATCGCGCTTTTCATCATTGCGAGTCGCACAGCCGCAAGGCAACAACGACGCCGTTTCAAGATCACAGATCGATGTGGACCACATACATATTAAAATAGAATAATCTCTCGTCCAATCAAATTGATCAGATTATTTAGAAGCCCAATACAACATGACTACTTGCAGCCGTTGCCACCGGCGATCTTGAGGCACGCTGTGCTCTTGTAGATGCCGAGGATGTTGGTCAAGACCGACCACACCAAAGCAAACGCCAGGTAGAACACCGTGAGTCCACCAAGCAACGCGCTCGACTGGCCACTGCGTCGAAGGGCCTGCACTTCGGCCTTTTGACGCGGCAGCAGCACGAGGAAACACAATGCGAAGAGCTTGGCGGCGTACATGATCATGATGGAGATCGTCACGTCCTTGCGGACAGCGTAGGTGTCGGACTTGATCCGTTCTGTGGAAAAGTCCATCGTCGAGTCGATGTTCTTGGCGATCGTGTACGCAAACGGCCGAGCCAAATTGGAGACCGTCGTGAGCAGCCCATACACAGCGCCTTCGTTGCCGACGCCAGCGAGCTCCACGGTCACATACGTAGAAATGATGAAGATCACACCCTTGGGAAGCTTCTCCACGATGGGCATACCCAGCCAGAACCACTGGTTACGGACCACGTCCCACACGGTGAGCATGGTGACGATGGAGTCGAGGAAGATCACGACGACCATGGTCACAATCGGCATGAGACGCCAGCTCCATCCGAGTCCGTACTTTCCGGTGATGATCAGAGCGGCTGTGAAGATCAAGTCTCCGATAACACTCGAGATCTTTTCGTTCAGTGGCGTGACATTCGCCCAGTAGTCCTGCACCGGGTTCGCTGCCACCCACACAAAGTTGTCGAACACGCCGGAGAAGAACTTGTACGCGATGATCTGGTAGAACGCGCGTGATTTGAGCGCCTCCCAGAGCTCAGCGATGTACGAGCCAAAGTGGCAACGCTCCGCCTTCTCCTCCTTGATGAAGAACCACGTGATCGGGATCACGGGCACGAGGCAGACCGCCAAGAGCAGCATGAGCGCCGGGAAACTCATCGAGAAATCGAAGTGTCCGCCGTAGTCAACGCCGTTGAAGGCGAATGCCTGGACAAGATGCGCGATGATGACGAAGATCGTACGCGTGGTGTAGATGATCGTCTGTGTGCGGCCACGGATAGCGATTGGTTCACGCTGCGCGAGCTCCACGACCACAGCGTCGGCTGCCACGTCGGCCATGAGATATCCGAACGCTGCGAGCATCATGAGGATCACGTACTTGCCGCCTTTGTCTTGAGCGTCACGGTTGAACGTCGCCAGGATCTCTGGCGTGTAGTCCTTCGGCTTCACCGTGCGGTACTTGGACTTAGTGTAGTAGGGCTCACCAACAGGGGAGCTCGCCATGATGATCAGCATCAGCGCACAAAGTGACCAGCCAATGACCATGTATGGACGACGGCGGTATCCGAAGATGGGACAGCAGTCGGTGATGATACCATAGAAGACCTTGAACGACCAGGGCATGTCCACCAGCGTGAGCGCCGACACGGTTTGGTTGCCCTGCATGTTGAGGTACTTCTGCAGGAACGGGTAAATTGTGCCCGGCAGTGTGCCAAACACGAGTCCCACAGCTGCATACTGAACCACGACGCCGATGTACTCGCGCGAGAAGACGTCGGGAGTCCCACCTTCACGAAGAGCTCCTCCGTTCTCAAAGTCGGGCGTGTTGAGGCCCTGGAACTTGCCATCGCCACGGTCTCTGCTATCTCCATGCTCGGGGTCTACTTTATCGTGCGCTGGATTACTGAGGAACGACAGACGCTCGATGATTTCGAGGTGATGAGCCATGGTCTTGAGCGAGTCAAGTGGCTGGTGGTGGTGGCGAGTGGAAGGAAGCAAAACGCAGAATGAGCAGCAGAAGAATCGTAGATTTGGTTGAGAAAACGACGAAAGCTCAGAGATTCTACGAATTTGGTAGACGGTTCAGTGAAAGGGGACTGTGTATAGCGCCAACGGTCGCGCTGCTGGTCACATTCAAGTAGCGGTGCAGACAACGTACCCTTTCTCAGTGACGCACAGTCGCCGTCTGGCACAGAGCGGAGTTTCGTGGAAGGTTCGAGTTGAGTCTTAGCAACGGGTGCCTTCGCGAGATGGTCGCTTATCGATATACTTTGCATTATACCTGTAGTGTACTGCTACTCTTGTATAATAGTTGCAGCAACGCGAGAAGGATCTCGTCTGTGGCAGTGGTAAATCCCCCATCCTGCGAGTTCGTGACACCGCTGACGCTGACTACACTTAAGAAGGAGGCAGCAACTGGCGCGCCAGAAGCACGTCAGCTCCCAACTGATACGTCCAGTGAACGCGCCATTACCAGAATGGTACACATGACAAAATGCCTGCCGTGGAGATCTCATACAGGCGCCAGTTCTACGAGATGCAACATATCGTCTGCATGCTCCGACTGACCGTTTGTTGCCACTAGTAACTTGCCAGTCGCGTATCCTTCCAGGGGCGTAGCTTTTTGAAAAGCTGTTCGTATAACGATATCTAGATCCACCAAGTGATACCGCAAAAAAGAAACAGATAGAAAAATAGAAGGTTCCATTAGCCAATCAAATCAATCGATTCTCCCAAATGGCTACACTTCATGAAATGGGCAGGCGCGGCCGACGCTTTAGCAGCCATCGCCGCCTGCGATCTTGAGGCAGGAAGTGCTGCTGAAGATACCCAGGATGTTGGTCGTGACGGTCCAAATGAGCGCGAACGTCAAGTAGAACACCGTGATGCCGCCGATCAACGAACTCGACTGGCCGCTGCGCTTGAGAGCCTGCACTTCGGCCTTCTGGCGTGGCAGCATTACCAAAAAGCAGAGCGAGAAGAGCTTGGCGGCGTACATGATCATGATGGAGATCGTCACGTCCTTACGGATCGCAGTCGTGTCGGACTTGATGCGTTCGGTGTCGAAGTCCATGATCGAGTCCACATTCTTGGCAATCGTGTACGCGAACGGACCCGAGAGGTTCGAAACCGTCGTCAAAAGACCGTACACTGCGCCTTCGTTGCCGACGCCAGCGAGCTCCACAGTGACGTACGTAGAGATGATGAAGCTGACGCCCTTGGGAAGCTTCTCGACGATAGGCATACCCAGCCAGAACCACTGGTTTCGAAGCACATCCCACACGGTGAGCATCGTGACGATCGAGTCGAGAGCGATCACTGCGACCATGGTCACGATCGGCATGAGACGCCAGCTCCAGCCGAGTCCGTACTTTCCCGTCACGATCAGTGCACACGCGAAGATGGCGTCACCCAGCACACCGGAGATCTTTTCGTTGAGCGTCGTGACGTTGGCCCAGTAGTCCTGCACCGGGTTCTGCGCGACCCACACGAAGTTTTCAAAGACGCCGGAGAAGAACTTGTACGCGATGATCTGGTAGAAGGCGCGCGACTTGAGCGCCTCCCAGAGCTCGCCGAGGTATGAACCGAGGTCGCAGCGAACAGCCTTTTCCTCTTTGATGAAGAACCACGTGATGGGCACCACGGGCACCAGGCACACGGCGAGGATCAGCATGAGCGTTGGGAAGCTGATGGAGAAGTCGAAGTGGCCACCATAGTCAGCGCCGTTGAAGCCAAAGGCTTGGATGAGCTGAGCGATCACGACGAAGATCGTGCGGGTGGTGTAAATGATAGTCTGAGTACGGCCTCGGATCTCCGTCGGCTCGCGTTGGGCTAGCTCCACGACCACAGCGTCGGCCGCGACGTCGGCCATGAGATAGCCAAATGCTGCGAGCATCATGAGGATCACGTACTTGCCACCTTTGTCCTGAGCCGCCAAGTTGAACGTCGCTTCGATCTCCGGTGTGTAGTCCTCTGGCTTCACACTGCGGTACTTGGACTCCGTGTAGTACGGTGGGCCAACTGGCGAGCTGGCCATGATGATCAGCATCAACGCGCACACCGACCAGCCAATAATCATGTACGGACGACGGCGGTACCCGAAGATCGGGAAGCAGTCCGTCACGATGCCGTACAGCACCTTGAACGACCAGGGCATGTCCATCAGCGTCTGAGCCGTGATGGTCTGGTTGCCCTGCATGTTGAGGTACTTCTGCAGGAACGGATAGATCGTGCCTGGCAGCGTGCCGTAGATGAGACCGACAGCCGCGTACTGGACAACAATCCCGATGTAGTCACGTGAGAATACATTGGGGACGCCACCGTCACGGAGAGCTCCGCCGGATTCGACATCCGGCGTCTGGAGACCTTGGTACTTGGCTCCGTCGTTGTCCACTTTGTCACGGGCCGTGGCGCTGATGTAGGACACGCGCTCGACGATATCCAGGTTCTTGGACATCGTGGCAGGGAGACTGAAGGGCTTGGAGTGGGGCTTGGGACTTCGAGGCTGAGGCGGAGAGCGCAAATTGCAAAGTGAGCTTTCAAGAGCGCGTCGGGATACCTTGGCAAGGGGCAGGGCCGATGCATGGAACGGAGGGCTGTGCATTGTG
>JAADVL010000431.1:0-26894 GCA_023334995.1 Pythium sukuiense
AGCTCGTGGACAGCAAGCTCATGAAGAGCGAGCCGTGCTTCAACAAGCTCACGATCCCGATGCTGATCAAGGAGAAGAAGATGAAGGCGCTGCTGTATGCGACGCTGGACCCGGAGACCTACGAGTTTGTGATCGCCAAGTGAGTGAGACGTGATCCGTGCATACCTCCACGAATATGATACGACGACACAGTTGCGTGAGCAGATAGCGTAGCCAAGTCTGTCAATACTGCATGAAAAATTGTCTCCTTGACCACGGCATACGAAGGGCACTGCAGATGAGCGGACTCAGGCGTTGGAAGGCTGACGTCTCCTAGTTGGCCACACTGATCTCGATCCTCACGACTCTTTCCGTGGCGGTGGATGAGGACGCCGACGAAGCCTCCTTCGTGTCGAGCGGCACGCTGAAGAACTGGCTGTCTTCGCCTGCGACGCAACCACGGAGCGCCACCTCAGCTTCGCCAATCAGTCTGCCACACACACCACCACCACGAAGGTTGTTGGTTAGTTGTCCCACTTGCCCATCAAACGTTCAGCTTGCATCCAACTCACTTGGTCCAGCCAATACGGCTGCGGCGCTTGACTTGAACCACGAGTCGGCACTCGTGAATCATCTCCACGGAGCCAACGGCCTCCAGCGACGTTTTCTGCAGACGCCACGACGGCTGTGCGTTTTTGTCAGGGTTGTTGGAAGTGGCTCCGGTCATCAACGGCGTTGTCCGATCTCCATACAGGAGCTGCCACGTGCAGTAGGTCTTGTACCAGTCCCAATCAGGCAGCCCCATCACGGTCTCAATGCCCAAGGCGAATTGGCGAGCACTTTTGCCAGTCATGGTCAAGTCTGAGACTGGTGACGAGCTCTGTCGTGACATAGATGACGATGACGTCACTGAGGAGGATCTTGAGTACGCTGGCTGGCACGGCGTGAGCTTGTTCTTGAGAAGCTGGAGCTCGTGTTTGTGGGCCCACACGTACTCGCCCGTCGCCGTGGCGGCACATTCCAGGTTACTTATCTCCGTGATTGACAGCTCGTCTAGGCTGTCGTTGTGGAGCTTGAGCAGATCTCGTAGCACTGCCATGGCGCCATTGGGTGAGAGCCCCTTGTTTGTCGACGTGGTGAAGACACCGTCGGCTGCTGACGTGATATCCAGTCGCTCAATGAGACTGTGAATATCCGTCGCAAGCTGTGACTTCCCGTCGATGTCTGTATCAAGGGAAGCAAGTAGGTGAGACTGTAGCAAGAAGAACTGCGAGAGTGAGGAGCTCGTACATGAAGCTGCGCCTTCCAACGCCGATTGGAGAATGGGCACCGACAGCGCAGTGCCAACTACGTTGGCCAGCAATGACACGCCCTCCTGTCACACACACACCCACAATCATATCAACTGGTCAGATCCCACTCACGCTAGGCCACCAGTTTGGGCAGCGTACCTGGAGTTTGGCGCCGTGTGTCGCTAGAAACGCAGGCGGCACGTGGATTTCAATTGGGATGTGGAAGCACTTGCCCGACAAGTCGCTGAGCATGCGCAGTGCCACGATCTGCTGCTGCGATTGGTACTCGAGCGACCACAACGCCGGATAGCGACGTTGCGAGTCGCCCGTGACCACAAGCTTCTGCACGACATCCAGCTTAGCACGCACGAGCTGCATCAACTGGAGCTCTTGAAACGATGCGATGTCTCGCCACGACCGATTCACGAACCATTCGAGATCCGGTGGCATCCACGGCATCGTCGATCGTAGTTCGAGTGTGCTTCGCCCGAACATCATCGTGTCTCGGACGGCCTTCACGGCCACGCCAAGAGCATGGCGTTTGTTCTGAACCACGACATACCGTGACGCAGACATACCCGTGTAGCCGTCGAGCACCTTCTCGAGCTTCATGAGGTAGAAGCGCATGTTCTGCCACACGGTCTCAGCGCTCGCGCCAGTGACTTCCACACGGATCACGTCGCTCTTGGTATTTCCACGTTGCAGCGACGTCCACGACTGGAATTCTTCGCAGCTTGACTCGATGCAGTTAGCTCGCACGGCCCGCTTCATGAACGACGAATAGCTCTGCACGGCAAACTGCTCGAAGATGGACTCACACAGATCCGCCGAGATCTCGTACTCCCAGCAGTAGTACGCTTGTGAAGGCAGCACCCCCAGCTCACGTGGAGACACGTGAGTGGCTGCAGCGTTGGTCTTGTGAGAGGCTGCTTCCAGTTGTACTTTCCAGTAGCTTGGCACGATGAGGTCTGAATCCGCCTGCATGACGTCATCGTCGGCTGGATACACGAGTTGGAAATGCTGCAGTAGCGACTTGAACGCGCCCACGAGATCGAGATCCATGTGTTTCCACAACGGAAACGTCATGAGAAGATCGTGGGACACACGGCCATCAATACGAGGCGTCGGACCTTCGTTGTTGCCCCCAATCTTCTTGTCGTGCTCGTGACTGATGACCTCACGCACCACGTCAATCACCAGCATGGGATCGAGGATGATAAAGTCCCGCAGCTCGCTCCATTCTTCGTGTTCATACCACAGAATGTCGCCGAGGTCGTGGAGCGTGCGCAGGATCTCACGGCATTCATCGTACTCGAGTCCATCGATCTCGTCCATGAGCTGTCGACAGAGAGTTCGGAACAGCACCATGCCGTGCTCGATGCGGTGATGTCCATCTCCCGGCCGCTTGGCGGCCTCCCGCTTGATGTTTACAGCTCGAAGGACACGAGAGTACTTGTGCCACATCGGGAATCCGCGCTCGCTGCTTTCGATCTTGTGCTGCAACGCACGCCGCAAAGTATCGATCGAGTCGCGACGCGTGACACTAACCACGAGCCAATCACCCGACGCTAGATGGTCCAGCCTGGCTCGGATATCATGGGGATACAGACCACGCTGGCCGCTGCCAGTGTCGTCGTAGTCAGTCGACCCAGCCGACGCGCGTCGGGGAGATCCGATGAAGTCTCGCTCCAGCTCTCGAATGTAGTGGAGCTTCCACTGGAAGATGCGACTCTGCAGGTCCCGCCACACGCGTTGGGCCTGGATCTCTTCGTCAGTGAGCAAGTCGGCCTTGGTGCCCAGCACGAGAAACTCGGCGTCTGGCTGACGGGCAAATATCGTGCGCACCCAGCGGAAGACGTGGCGGCTCAGGAATCGATCCATCGCGGCTTCGGCCCGGTTTGGGGACAGCGTCTTGACCTTGTCGAGCTGCTTGGTGTACGCTTGCAGATCCACAACGAGCACATACAGCGTGCGCCGCGAGAAGAACAGCGCGTGGGCGACTTGGTACACGTCTTGGCCTGCAAAATCCCAGAACGTGACCTCGTGACGCTTGGATCTGTCGACGTTCGAGGCTCCGTCAGTGTCTTCGTCTTCGCCAATCTCCTGGCTACTTGACAAGTAACTGGACACGAGCTCGATGCCGATCGTGCGGTCTCGTGCATGCTTGAGGAAAGGTTTCATTGCCTCGATCGAGCGCACGAGGCTACTCTTGCCCCACTCACTGGGCCCGACGACGCACACTTTGCATCTGTACACCAGGTCAACGGCACTGGAGCTGGTCGCGTCGGCGAGATAAAACTTGATGGATGCTTCGCCTCGCTCGATTGTTTCCAGTGGAATGGCAGTGAGCTCGTCCGCGCCTTCATGGTATAGCTTTTCCCAGTGTAGCACACACGCTCGGAGCCCGAGACACCACTGGACGTGCTGGCTGCGGGGGTGCTCACGCGCGACCTGCTTGAGTTTGAGCTGTGCTTCCATCTTGAGCAGACGATCTTGGCAGTTGTCCGTCCAATCGCCGCCGAACTTACACAACGCGTAGAGGGTTGATGCCGCCAACTCGCTTTTCGGTGCAAAGACAGCCAGTTCAAGTGGAGATTTGCCCCGCTACTCGCAATATTCAAAGAGCAAGAGTCAGTATTCTCACCTGACTGATCACATCGGACTGAGAGCTTACGTTGTTGAGGACATCGACGGCAGCACCAGCTTCGAGAAGCGAGCGTACTTCATCAGCACAATGCGCCTGTGCCGCCAGGTGGAGAGGTCGGTTGCCATCCTAGAAACGACACCACACTGCGTCAACACCAGGCAGCTAATCCCCAGTCAATCAAAGCGTACGGACCTTGTCTGGAGAGTTGATCGATGTCGCTGCCCCAGCACCAAGAAGAAGCGGCGCGTAGTTGCCGCCTTTGGACTGATAGACATAGTGCAACGCCTGCCTTCCTCTCTAGACAACGATTACTGAGTTATTGAAATGTGGATCATAAACAGCCGACAGAGAAGGGCACCTACCTCATCGACAGCATTCACATCAATGCCTTGAGCCAATAGATACTCGGCAGCACTGCGTTTGCCTTCAATGACCGCGACATGGAGAGCCGTCGAGCCATCCTGTGCAATCAACCTTAAGTGAGCAGATACTCATTCGGCTGGTCAACAAAATTACGTACCAGTGCGACTGCATTCACATCCGCTCCGTACTTGGTCAGCCAACCCAGAAGATCCGCATGGTCGCTGAAGGCGGCGTCGTGGATAGTAGACCAGCCATTGCTCTGTCGGGTGTATGTAGTCAGCAACACACAGATCACAACGAGAATCATCTCAACGCACCGGGTCGATGGCCTTCGCATTCGCACCGAGGCGTAGAAGCGACTTGACGGCCGCGACATGGCCATGGCGAGCTGCGATGTGGAGAACAGTCGTCCCATCCTATCCGAATAACAGTAGAAGTCAGCGATCGGTATGCGAGCCCACAGAGTATGCTTACTCAAAAATGGACTGCACCTTGTCGACAGCGTGGAGATCGGCACCGCACTGCACGAGAAGCTCGATGAGATCGTAATTTCCTGAAGAAGCTGCCGCATGCAGCGGAGTCCAGCCAATCTACATACAGCTCACAAGCAGATGAGAGATCTACCTTCCACCAGCATCAGCATCGATCGTCGGCGTCATACATCCTTGACTTGGTTCACACTCGCACCACTGGCAATCAGAATGCGTGCGGTGTCCACCTTGCCTTCGAGAGCTGCGACATACAGCGGAGTCGACTGCCGCTATAGAATAGCGGCAGTCGAATTGTGAGTCGTTTTGCACCAAGGGTCACGACGAACGCGAGGCGTTTACCGTTGAGACTGCGTGGATGTCGCCTCCGTGCTGCACAAGGAACTCGACTGTGGACGCCTCGCATTGCTCCACGGCGTAGTGTAAAACGCTCCAGCAGCCCTTTGAATATCACGGAATGAATATTAGACACAAGTTGATCAATCACACCATCCTGGACAGCATCTTCACCTTCTCATAGTCACTCGTAGCGTTGACATGCAGGCCACGAAGCACCAAGCTCTTGACAGCGAGATTGGAGCCATTGGCGGCGGCGACAAGAAGCGCAGTTGATCCGTCCTGTGGCAGTCACTTCTCTTTAGGCGCCGCTCACAAAATTCCATGGCGATTGCAAAGCACATCAGCCTACCATGGTGACAGCATGTCCATTGACGCCTTGCTCATAGAGCAGCTCGAGAATATCGACGCTGTTCGACCGCGCAGCTGCGTGGACGGGTCGCCAGCCGGACTTGTCCACCGCATTCACGTCGGCGCCGTACTCAACGAGACACTCAGCAGCGTCGTATTGGCCATTGAATGCCGCTGCAAAGAAAGCCGTGCGGCCATTCTAAGTGCGCGGAAAGAGGGTATAGAAGTTCAATAGCTCATCACCTACGATGCACGAGTGAGAGGAGGCACGTACGCTATCTCGAGCTTCTAATTGGGCCGCATTTTCGATCAACGCCTTGCAAGACGCGACAGCTCCGGACGTCGCAGCATGATGCAATGGCGTCTTGCCAAGCTATTCACAGGTGAGGGGAGTGAGAGTGAGAGGTAACAATCAAACGGCATCCGTCAAGGCGTAAGCAGTACCTCATCTACAGCACGGGCATCCAGACCGGAGAGGATCAAGAACGAGGCGACTGCGTCCGTGTCGTTACACGCGGCTCCTATGTGCAACGCGTTGCAACCGGCCTGGGAGGAAAGAAGAATGCGCGATGACAGAGAAGGTATCACTGTACGAAAGCAGGCCACGTCTCGTACCTTGGTTGGTCGGTGCGGGTTCGCTCCTCGAGACACGAGCAGCTCCACGATCCCCACATCACCCGACCGAGCCGCAGCATGCAGAGGCAGCCAGCCGTCCACGTCCTCCACGTCTACAGCAGCTCCGTAGTCAAGAAGCCACTCAACAATGTCGCGATGGGCTTTTAATGACGCCATAAACAACGCCGTGCGGTTCTCCTAGGACATCAGAAGCCATTTCAAGTAGTTGGGACAAGATCGACAGCTTTCGCATGGGGACTGCGTACCTCGGCCACGGCATTCACGTCCACTCCAGCGCGTAGCAGGCGCGCGACCACTGCGACTGAGCCAACTGAGGCGGCGATATGGAGCGCAGTCTGGCCGTCCTGTTTCATGTAGAGTTGGTGTCTGTGTCTCTCAATTTTGATCTTTACATGGCGTAGGGATCTGTACCGTACCTCCGTTGTACTCTGTGCGTCCGCGCCGGCCTCCAGCAGCACGTCCACAGTCCCCACGTCTCCAGACTGCGCCGCCGCGTGGATCGGCAGCCAGCCATTCGCCTGCACAGCGTTCGCGTCCGCGCCTTGAGCCAGAAGATTGGCCGCAGTATCGCATTGGCCCTTCTGAGCTGCTCGAAACAACGGCGCTTGAGCCTCCTAACGAGCAGCAACGAGCGAGAGCCATCAGCCACCACGCCTTCTCGTCTTTACGGTCAATCTACTCACGGTGGCAGTGGCGAGCAGCGGCGGAGAAGGCTCCTGGAGCTGCTCGTCGTGGCCGATAGTCGCACCCTTTAGACGGGTCGTACTTTCTCGCTAGCAACGTCAGGACCCCGTCATTTCATGTCGCGACACGCGCCTGCATCCTCATAGAAGCGTCCATTTCTCACGCACCTCCATCTCCGTCTCGTGCTGCTGCTTCCAAAGTCCGCCGCGTGTCTGGCGGCCTGCAGCTTCAAATCTCCCATCTCGGCCTTGAGCTTGGCAATCAAAAGCACCATAGGCCACTCGCACGAGGTTTGGAGGTCACACAGCTGAGGTTCGGTGGGATGTCACTATGAGACTTCTGACATACTCACCGGATGGCCGGCGGAGTCTGCGTTCTAGAACGCAGTACTGCTGGAGTTGAACTTGAGAAAGTACACCGTCATTGAGCTCGGACAAGTACCGATAGACGCTACCGAGGAACTCGGGCATGGTTCCCATGCGGCTGGCCCACTCGCTGGTCGTGGTGGTTGCCTGGTCAGATCGGAAGTTTGCAAACGCGCACACATGACAGGAAAAGGGACTCCATTTCTTGAGATAAAACGCTGCGGTGTGGAGTGGACGCAGCACGATTTGGGGGTTCGTGCGCGTCGCTGGAGCCTTCGGACGGCAAGCAAACGCGGGTCCGAGAGTGAAGAAGACATGCAGACATGCGTATGAAGCCACGCTCACCCACCAGTCAGTGGAGCCACAGTCGACTAGATGCTGGCGGTGATCTCGCAATGCACGCTGGGTGGGGCTATGCCTGTGGGCGTCGCAGCTGATGCAGAGCCTTTCGCCTGCAGCGTCACGGTGATGGGATCGCAGTGGAAGTTCTGCTTGGCGTCGTTCGAGACCAGCGCACGCAGCGTGACCTCGCCTTCGCCGATGAATCTACAAGCAAACGAAGATCAGTCACTGACTGTCGGATGGTCCAAGCGAGCGAAGATCACTCACTTGGTGTAGCCAAAGCGGCTGCGGCGCTTGACTTGCACCACGAGACGGCACTCCTGGAGCATCTCGACGGATCCCACGGCTTCAAGACGAGTCGTCACTAGCCGCCACGAGGGCGAGCTGGAGCTGTCGGTAATCTGCGCGGTCGCTCCTCTGGCCACGGGGGTTTTGCCTTCGCGGTAGAGAAGCTGCCACGTGCAGTACGCCTTGTACCAGTCTCTCTCAGGTAGGCCGCTCGCACTCTCAATACACAGACTCAGGCGTAAAGAGGAGGCGCTCTTTGAACCCGACTTCGACGGTGACGTGGATGAAGCCGTGTTTGTTGGAGACGCTGGTGGAGGTTCAAACTCGGGCTGGCAGCGCGTGAGACCCTTCACCGTGCGGATCTCGCTGTCGTGGGCCCAGATATAGTGGCCTTGCTCAGTCACGGCACAGTGCAGGTTGCAGATCTCGGTGATGGAGAACTCGTCCAGACTGTCATTGTAGAGAGCCAACAGGTCTTTCAACACGGCCATGGCTCCACTGGGTGAGAGGCCCATGTTGGCAGACGTCTGGAAGGCGCTGTCGGAAATGGTCGACAAGTCGAGACGCTCGATGAGACCGTGGATCTTCGCTGAGTGCTGCGTCTTGCTCTCAAGTCCTACAAACCACAAAGATGTTTGTGAGCCAACTGACAAGAGTATCAGCCACGATGGAACGATGACGCCGTACGAGAAGTGAGACCGTCGATGGCAGTCTGCACAATTGGAATAGACAACGCGCTGTTGGCAACGTTGGCCACCAACGACAGGCCCTCTTGTTTATGTTCAGTCACACACGCACACTAGTTAGCCACGAGATCATGGCTCCAATAGTCCCAGCCAACGTACTTTGAGTTTGCCGCCATGTTTGGCCAGGAACGCCGACGGGACTTCGATCTCAAGGCGTGGGTGGAAGCACTTGCTAGACAGATCGCTGAGCATTCGCAGCACAACAACGCGACGCTCGGCTTGATACTCCAAGGACCAGAGGGCCGGGTAGCGACGTCGCGAGTCTCCAGTGATCACCAATCTCTTCACGACGTCCAGCTTCTCACGCAATTGCTGAGCTAGCTGCAGCTCCTGAAACTTGCCGATATCGTTCCACGCGCGACTGGTGTACCAGTCCAGATCCGGAGGCATCCACGGATACTTGGCTCGCAAAGCTTCAGGGTTCTCGCCCATCTCGATCGTTTCTTTGTATTCATTGACGACTTTCGAGAGTGTTTCTCGTGTCTTGCCACCTTGAAGCACATACCGCGAGACTGTCAATCCGGGGTAGTCCTCCAGCACCTTTTCGAGTCGCACCAAATAGAAACGCATGTTGTGCCACGCGTCGTCCGCATCGTCCGACGAGACTTCAATGCGCAGAGTTTCTTGAACGCTTTGACTTGGTACCAATGCGACGCGCACGTGGAAATCGTCGCTGACTGACTCGAAGCCGTTGGAAATGATGTGGCGCTCAATCCTGGGCGAGTGGCTCTGCACAGCGAACTGATCAAAGATCATCTCGGACACGTCGCCCGACACTAGATACTCCCAGCTGTGGGAGTATCGACCAGCTTGTGGCTGCGCAGCTTGTAGAGAAGAAGACTGCTCCACTGAGGGTTTGCACTTCCAGTACGTCGGTATGATCAAGTCCGAATCAGGCTGCATGACGCTGTCAAATGCAGGATACGCGAGTTGGAAATGCTTGAGCAGCAGCTTGAAATCTCCCACGAAGTCGTCGTCCATGTCCTTCCACAGTGGGAACGTCTTGAGTAGATCGTGCCTCATGAAACCGTCGAAGCGAACGGTGTTGCTGTCGCCATTCTGGCGCGTACCCGGGCTACCACTGGTGCGATTGGTCTGCTGTGTCGCGTGCTCGTGGCTGATAACTTCGCGCACGACGTCCAAGACCAGCAATGGGTCCAAGAAGATATTCTCCTTCCATCTCTCCAGCTCACCGTTTTCATACCAGATAATATCGCCCAGGTCGTGCAGCGTACGGAGAATGACGTAGCAGGCTTTAACATCGAGGCCTTCAATCTCGCCCATGAGCTGCCCGCACAGTGTGGTGACACTCACAATGCTGTCCTCGATACGATGCTTTCCATCGCCTGGTCTCTTTGCTGCTTGCCGTTTGTTGATGATGCTTTCGAGCACGCGGGATTACGTCGATCCCATTGCGAACCCACGCTTGTTCTCGACAATGGATTCACGGAGGGCACGGCGAGCTGCAAGAATGGATTCAGGGCGCGTCACGCTGACGACGAGCCACTTGTCGGAAATAAGGCGATCGAGCTTCTGCTGCAGCTCAGGGTCGTGGATCCCATGCGCGTGTCTGTTGACGGTCGTTTTCCGGTTGTGGGACTGAGCCACTGTCTTGCTCGTGGTGCCGCCACCAACAACGTCGTTCAGCTCTCTCGCGTAGTTCTCCTTCCAGTGATAGATACGGTTCTGTAGGTCTCGCCACACTTGATCCGAGTCGGCTTTTTCGTCCACCAGCAGATCCGCCTTCGTCCCTAGCACCAAGAACTCGGCGTCCGTTTGGCGAGAGAAGATCGTGTGCACCCAGCGGAAGACGTTGCGGCGTAAGAAGCGATCCATCACTCTCTTCGCCTGGTTGTCACTTAGTGACTCCGTCTCCTTCAGCTGCTCGGAGTACGCGACGAGATCGATGACGAGAACGTACTGCGTCCGACGCGAGTAGAACAGCGAGTGTGCCACGTGATATATGTCTTGACCAGCAAAGTCCCAAAAGGTCACGTGGTGGTGCTTCACATCCACTGCCGTTGCTGATACACCATCCGTCGTGCCGTGAGTTCGTTCCTCGTTGACAGACGTGGTCTCTGAGAAGTAACTGGAGACGAGATCGATGCCGATCGTTCGGTCTTCCGCGTTCACGAGAAAAGGCTTCATGGCTTCGATGGATCGCACCAAGTTGCTCTTCCCCCACTCGCTTGGCCCGATGACACACACTTTCGATCGATAGACGGTCTCTGCTGTGCTCGTGCTCGTGATGTCGGCCAGGTACGTCGTGACGGATGCTTCACCGCGCTGGATGACTTCGAACGGGATCTCAAGCAGTTGTTTGGCATTGCCACGTCGCTGCTGCTCCCAATGAAGCACAGCCACTCGCAAACCTTCGCGCCAGGTTAGCAGATCAACTGTGTTTTCTTGTCCAGGTACCACACGCGACTCGGTCTCCACTCTTAAAGCGATGAGTTTATCTTGGCTTGAGGTCGTCCATTCGGCGCCAAAGCTACACAGTACGCGAACGGTCACCAAAGCGAAGTTGCTGACTTGCGAGAACACTGCGAGGTCCAACGCCGACTCCCCTGTCTACACACGCACACAGAAATGGAGCAACATCAAGTAAAATGCTCGTATCAGGGCGGAGAATAACTCGCAGAGACTGCGAACCCGTGTCAGAGCGTGCACGTTTGCTCCAGCTGTGAGCAGCTCTTCTGTCTCCTGGCAGCGTTTGCTCTAGCTGCGAAATGAAGAGCTCGCTCGCCATCCTACTCAGACAAAATTCGTGACATCGTGAAACTGTCTCAAGACTCCCAACCACTTCGTGAAACGATTAACAGGAATGTACCTTGTTCACGGCCTCAATTGTGGCTATCGCACCAGCTTCAAGTAGCAGGGTCACGCAGTTGCTGCCTCTCCTCTTGCAAGCGTAATGAAGAGCTGTGCAGCCATTCTTCAAACACGAGCAAATTTATCAACATCGCCCACACAGCACGCACACCACGGCACACACTTACTTTGTCGACAGCGTTCACGTCCAGACCTTGATTCATCAGATACTCCACCACGACATTCGAGCCACTCATGGCTGCCACATGGAGAGCGGATTGTTGATCCTACACAGTTTCATACCACACAGAAACTCAGTCAGTGCGTTTGCAACCAGCATATCGTAGTTCAGACTGTTGCTTCGTACCTTCGTCCGGCTTTCAATGTCAGCACCACGCGACGCCAGCAACGCCACCATCGCCATGTCATCACTCTCGGCCGCGCAGTGCAGTGGTGAGTACCCATCCGTATCCGTCACATGCACGTCGGCTCCGTAGTCGAGAAGACACTGCACGGCGTCTCGTTTGCCACTCCACGCGGCCAAATGAAGCGCCGATCTTCCATACTATATGAAATCTTCAGCATCAGCCGGCTACTACTCCTTTTCCGATCCACTGATTCAGATAATACCTTGTCTGTCGCACTCAAGTCGGCTCCGTTGTCGATCAGCAACTGAATGAGCTCGACGCTGCCGCTCTGAGCCGCGAAAGTCAGCACCGATTGCTTGTCCTGTCAGCCCAACAACACCTTCCATGTTAGCTGCCCTCCAGTCAACCAGACACGCCATCGTACCAGGTTCCGAATATCCGTCCGCGCACCAGCCACCACGAGGCGCCGCGCGATGGCCACGCGGCCGTTCATGCAGGCGCAATGCAGTGCTGTGTTGCCCTCCTTCTCCCCATTCACGACGAACAGTTAGTTCTCCACTGCAGCCTCCTCCCCCCACTCGTGCAGCCAGAGACGCACCTCGGGATCAACCGCATCCACATCCACGTCCTCCCGTGCGAGCAGTGCCTCCACTTCGCTCAGGTTGCCGTCGCGTGCCGCCACATGCAGCTCGTTCATCTCCATCCTTCCGGGAAGCTGGAGATTTCTCTTGAGGTGAGGCCTTCGCTGAGGAACAAGCTCTGAACTGACTGAGGTGTCCCTTCTACCCATGGCACTTGATATATTGCCAATCTTCATACCTGGTAGTGCGCTGGTAGTGGTGGATATCCCGTGATATTCGATAATCTTACATGGTATGATAAATCGCTCAGTCGACTGGTGACGCATCGTCCACCCACTATTGTCACTCGTGAGAGATCCAAGAGCTTCAACCTCTCAGCCACGCATGCTTCAACCCGTTTTTGTCAATTGACTCAGCTCAACGCATGAGTTCACAACATGGCATTGGAGCGGCGGTGCTCCATGGGTTTGGGCGACTGGTTGATGCTGGATCGGATGGACAGACGAGGAGACGTGGTCGGTGTCACTGCTCCTGCCGTCAGACGCCGTTCGCGTGCGTCGTCGCCACTGAGATCCGAGATGCCTGGACCATGAGTTGGACCATGAGTTGAAGCACCAGCTCCAAGACCTTCGGAGTTGAACGAGTTCACGTCCAACACGCCTGCCGTGGATCCCATGACACCTCTGTGCTCATTGATGAGGCCGTCGGGGCGGTTGTCCACAAGAAGGGCACTCTGTGGACGTTCAAGGCCATTCGGAAGGCTGTCCGTCGTCAGATTCTTCACGCTGAGCCGCCGCGCCGACGCCACTTCGAGTCCCGTCGACCGCAGCATCCCAGCGTCCGGACTCTCCGTGAACACTGAGCTTGTTCGAGCCGATCGCTGCTTCGTGAGCTGCCTCGACGACTGGATACCGTGCAAGTGGACGAAGCCGTTGGGCACAATGATCTGCAGAAATGGACGGAACGAGCCGTAGCACTCGTCGGCAGTCCGCGTCACAAAGTACCGGTCGATGATCGCGCACGACTTCTTCCAGCGGCGTCGCGTAATCGGATCCACAGGCGTCTCCGGCGACTCGCACCGTTGGCGTTCCTCGTTCACCACGTCGATCAGCGCTTGGCCCCAGCGGATCTCCATCGTGCATATGTTGCTGGCCACTTGCATCACCTTGAGGCGGTCGGCTGCACTGTCAGCGATCTTGAGCGCGAGACCGAACGTCGGATGCGCATGCAGCACTTCCAGCAAGCTCTCAGCGCTCAGTGAAAGCAAGTCGCACGCACGCATCGTATTCACAGTGAACGCACTCACAGAGTAGCCGAGCAGCCCCGCCTCGCCGAAGTAATCGCCCTTCGCGAACATGGACTGCGCATACATCGCACTGTGAGATCGACTCATCGCCTGCAGCGACCCACGCACGACGAAATACATGGCTTTCGAGATGCTACCTTCCACGATCACGAGCTCGTTGCGCGGATATCCTTCGAACTTCAGATGCTGCGCGAGTGCTTGCATCAGGGCTTCCATGTTGGCGCTCTGCTGCTCCATGTCACTGGATCCGCGGCAAATCGGCCGAAAAATGTTGTTGGAGAAGCTTCGCAGCGGCCACCGTGCGATGTTGAGGATGGATTCGGTGCGGATACTCGTTGGCACCTCTTCCAGCAGAGCTTGATAGTCGACACCACGATGCGAGGACCACAGCGACGACAAAAACGACTGTGTCCGAGCCTTGAGGCTGCCGTGGATCTTCCACCGACCCATGTACAACTCCACGGCGATGTGGTTCTTGCGGTACTCGACTTCGTTGCCGATGTACGAGATGAACAGGCTGGCGATCTCTCCGATCATGAACGCCATGATGAGAAGCCCGACGAACGAAGTCACGATCGAGAACACGAAATGAGCTGTCGCCTCCGGCGTAAACGTTCGTCCTTTCTTCACAAACGCAGTCGTCGAGTAGAAAAGCCCACGCATCAAACGAAGGATGAGTTGCTTGGTCGGAGGATCGTCGACTTCCGTGATCTTGAGCTTCACGGACGGCAACCACGCGTTCCATTCGTCTCCATACTCGTCGTAGATCGCGATAACGAAGAACGAACACGCGCTCCAGTAGATGATCAGCAGGTACATCAAGCACGCTGTCCGTAGCCGGTGCATCTCATTTGAAATGCTGCGTCGGTTGATCTCGTGCAAGTAATGGATCAGGTTCCGCACCTTGAGGCATCGGTTGAGACGATACCACGGACTGGGCGTTAAGCCGTAGAGAATGTAGTCAAGCGGGATGGCTGCAAGCAGATCCCAGCGCAGGCGCTCTTTCTTGTAGGCTTGGCGATGGTCCTGCTCGTACAATTCCATGGAATCGCGGCTTCCTTTGAGACGCCAGTTGAACCAGATATCCCACGCAAACACCAACTCGCATACGAGTTCTAGCTCTTGACCCAACGTGCTCAGCCACGTGCGCCGCTGCAACGGGTCGAAAGCGATGCGGTAAGGTATGAGCACGGAGACGTAGATTGTCGCGAGACAGATCAGCTTGAGCCACGCGAGGTGGTACCAGCTCTGTGCGTGAGTGCCTTGAGCGAACTCTCTCACCCACTGTGGCATGCGGACGCCCTCCTTCACGGCTTGAACCTTGTCCACACTTGCTTGAATCAAAGCCCCAGCGTGGCTAGCTTTACGCTTCCCTGACGTCTTCATACGGCGAAACACAAGCAGCTCATCTTCCGTGCGTTCGGCTCGGGCATTCAGCTGATCGACTTGTGCAACCATCTTGAGAATCGTGGCGTTCTGTTCTTCATCCGATGCCAGTCGGTTCAGTCGCTGCTGCTCCTGGTTGATTGTGACGATCCGCAGCACCTTGGTTTTCCAGCTTGGGTATCTCTCGAAGACGAGCTCAAGCGAGTGTCGCGACAGCCGATAGAGAATGCAGGAAGTGCTCGCTTGCACGTACGACGTGCGGACGCTGTTGACGAACAGTGCATTCTCCCCAAAGTAGCAGCCTTCCGTGATCTCGTTTAGCTTGGAGAGTTGTGGATGTTGGGCGGTTGTGCGTATTGGCGGTGGCCGCACCTGGTGGCCATTATTTGGCGGCTTCGTGAACCGAGGAGACGTGGTCGGCGACTGAGCATCTTCTGGGCTTTCGCCTGGAAGATGAATGTTTGGGACAAATGATGCCTTCCTCTCAATCACCGAGGAATCTCGGATGTACTCTTCGTGTGGGAGCATGGTACACAGCACGCCAGTGAACACGAAGTACATGTCGCTGCCTTCTTCACCAAACTTGTACACGAACTCGTCCTTGACAATGAGAACTTGGCTGAACTGAGATACGAGCATGCGTGTCACGCTTGCCTCCATGCCCGACAAGAACGTGACCTTGTCGATCATCGGCTGCAGATGCACCATGCGAATGTCCGTCAGTAGCGATGGCGGCAAGCACCGCTCCAGCAAATGTTCTTGCGTGATCGAGTGGAAACGTTTGAAGAAGAAGTAGTTCTTGAACTTCTCGCCGATCGGCTGCGGGACCTTGAAATGCTTGAGCAAGTGCCGTAATTGGTTGAGTTTGCTGTAGAATTCTCGATTCTCGGCGTCCATGAGCTCGATCGTATCGGAGAAGTTGCCGATCACGTACGCGAACAGAAAGAAGCCGCACGTCATCGTCACGACAGTGAAGATACACTGAGGGACGGTCTTGGGGTGATCGCCCGTGCTGGATGCTGACATGAGCCCAAATGACCAGAACAGGGACGCAAAGTACTGGTTAGCTTCGCTTGCATTCTGGAGCGACGTTGGCGGCATCCAATTGTAAGTGCCGAAGCCTGACGCCGAAGTCACAGCGCCATGTTCACTCGAGCTCGAGCCACCAGTAGCGAGGGAATGCAGGCCCGATGAATTGGAGGCAAAGTCGAACCAGATACTGCCCAGCATATGCGTCAAGAGGAAGGTGTAGTACACGAGCTTGAACAGCCGAACCTCCACGGTGCGCTTCAGGTACTTGTTCTCAAGTGCAGTGAACTGCTTGGGCACTTTGGTGAGTCGCAGCATCTTGTTGAGGTTGAGAATTTCGTTTCGGAGAACTGGGGGCAGCCCCCAGTTGATCATAAAGAGTGGCAGCAACGCGACCAGATCGACAACGCACTCGAGCGACCGGAAGTACTTGGCACGGACTCGCTTCGGGATCATGACCTTGTTTCCAAACTCGTAGTAGCCCAAGTGACTGCGAATGTACACGTCGACAACGAAGTGCAGCTCGACAATGACCAAGGTGCTGTCTGTAATCACTGCGCGGCCCTCGGAGACGCCGAAGCAAATGTCGAACATGATCACGATCCACTCAATCGTCATCGCAATGAACAGCCAGGTCTCCCACGCCAGCATTTGCATGGAATCCGGGTCGAACACGTTGTCGTTATCCCTCCAGCACACCAGCCATCGAAGCCATTTGCTCCGGTCACCGCCTGCATCGCCACCGGCGTTGCCTACATCAAGAGCAGACGCCTTGGCGAGTTTTGGATCCAACAATCGTTTCTCCAACGCCCTGAAAGAGTCTTCCAACGACTTGAACACATCCTTCATGGCCTGGATATGCTCTCGCGACACGAAAAGAACGACGCATCCACTCGTGGCGCTCACTCGTTCCGAGTAGCTGACGGCATTCCCATCTAGCTGAAGTGCTGCCGTTCCAAAGAAGCCTCCTTGATGAATAGTACGTGGGGCGCCGCCGTTTGTGATGACGCAGATTTCTCCTGAGAGCAGAAAGAAGAGCCCGCTTGCGTAGTCACCTTGACGGTACACAACTTCACCCTGACCGTATAAAATGAACTTTGCATTGCCAAGGAAGACTCGCTGGAGATCTTCAAGCACTGGCCGCACTCCGTTCAGCAATGCGAGTGTCTGCAGAGCGGCTTGGCAAATGCTCTGCAGGATCTCATACTTGATTCTCTCGGGCAACTCCTCGAGCAGCTCGTTGATCACAGCACCACGATGAGACGACCACCAAAAGTCGAGAAACGCGTTCACTCGCTTGTGAATCACGAGCGGCGCATTTTGACGGCGCAAAAACAACTGGATGTGGGATCTTGTCGCGAAGAACTCTTTTTGGTCCACTGCCGAGGCCGTAAAACGCTTCTGCACATTGTCGACCACTATCGCGGTGATGAAAAAGCCGCTTAGCATGAAGATGAGGGCAAAGCCGAATTGAGTGTCACTTGCTGGCTCAATCGTGAGACCCAATGCCGCGAGGACATTTGTAGCGTAGTACAATGACCGAAAGTACTGCGTGGTGCCGATTTCAGTGACGTGTGGGTCCGACTCGCTGTAGATTTGGCCACGACAGTCAATATAGTGTGTGCTGTTGTAGGCCACCAGGGAGACATCATCCGATGGAATCCACGACTCGTGGGCAGAACTGAAGCCTTCGAGGTTCGTGATACTGAAGTAGAGACACGCGACGATGTGATACAGCACAATCAGCAGCACGCCGAAGAGAAGAAGGCGTTGCCGACTGGTAAGCTTGGCCAAGGCGTCCAGTTCTCGGAAATGGCCACTCACTCTGAGAACGCGAAGGAGCCGTGGTGCCCGAGGAATTGCATGGTGGGCTGTTCTTGCGAAGAACCAGTAGGGGAATACACATAGTATGTCGAAGACGAACCAGCCTTTGATGTATCGCTCGGCCGTTCGAGTCGTATCCCAGATCTTCTCGGAGTCTTGCAAGAAGGATAAGTTGAGGTTGACGAATATATCACACCACAGCAGCAGATCCGTGATCACGTTCAGCGCGACGATGTACCACGTGCTGTCACGCAACGCAATAAACGCGCTCTGGAGAGGGGTCATGAACCAGTTGTAGATGAGAATGCCCTGCAGTAGAGCGAGCCACCATATCCGGCGATATGTAGAGTGATCGATCGCCGTACTCAGTAGTGCGCGAGACCACCAATACCGCTTGCGACTTCGAGTTGCACTCCAACTGTCCTGGCTGTAAATCTCACTCAGCGCCTTCGTCACTTTCGCTGTGGAGCTGCGGCGTCGTTCTTCCAGAGGCACTGCTTCGGTGGCCGGGCGAGTACTTGCTGCTTCGCTTTCATCTTTGGTAGGATTTTCAGATGGAGCAAGACTAGCGTCTGCCACCATCGTCGTTGCTTCAGACGGTGCTTCTCGAACTTGTCGAAGAGCAGCCCTCGCTAACTGCAGCATTGGAGACACCGCAACCTTTGGATCAGCAGTCGTCGTCCCCTCTGTAGCCGGCACCACCTTGTGGGTATCCTTTTTCAAGTGCTTCCGTATCAGCCGAGCAAACACTGCTGGCTTGTTCGCCTCTTTGTTGGCCTCATTTGCAATCATGTTCTCGTCTGGGATGATCAGCGCTTCGCCCGACACACGGCCAAACAACACACGGGTCATCTCCTCCACTCGCTTGGGAATCAGCGTCGCATACGCAGGGTATCCTTCCAAGAGCCGCTCGACGTGGAAGCGGACGAGCTTGTACAGTGTGCAGTACGTCGAGGTCATGACGGTGGCATACCGCGGCCGTCTCAAGAACAGCGCCATCTCCCCGAAGAACGCTCCCTTACGCAGCTCACGAATCTTGATTCCGCGCACAATCACGTGCAACACGCCTGAATTGACAACGTACATCGCATCGCCCTCGTCGCCGGCACTGAATACGACCATGTTCGCTGGAAGCGAGATCATTTCGAGTAGACTGGTGATCGCAATGATGAACTGGTGGTTGCACTCTCGAAAAAACAAAATATTGGCGACCATTTCTTTGAGCAGCTCGACCTGGATGTCTTTCGAGATCGAGGGACACAGGAGTCGCATGGCATCGCGGTCATTCGACTCACTCTCTGTGTAGTACCGTGTCAAGTACTCCACCGCTTGCACTTGCAGGGTGTCGGGCACGTGGTGGAACGAGAGCAAGTGCTTGAGCTGGTTGATTCGCGCCTCAGCGGCTGCCAAATGGCCGCTTTCACACTTGGAGATCATGAAGAACGTCGCACAGAGGTACGTGAACAGCGAGAAGCCACACAGCGCGACGAAGATCGTGAACAGAAACTCGACGATTGTCGTGGGAAGCTCGCCTTCAAAGAGCCCTGTGAGCAGGCCGAATGCCCAGAACAGCGACCTCAGATACGGCGAGAGGTGGAGTTGGTCACTGTGGCCATCGGCGCCACCGTCTTGCGGCAGCCAGTGGTCGCTGTGATGGGTGTCGTTGCCGAACATGAACCGGAAACACGCCACGTAGTGCGACAGGATGACCGTGACCAGCAGCACCTTGAACATCTTGAGCACGACGAAGTGTCTTGCGTAGATGTCGTCCAGCATCGCGACGTACTTGGGCAGCCGCCATACACGCAGCAGCTTGTGGAATTCCAAGAAGATGAGCGTCGCGTCCAGCGAGTGCGGCATCGTCGGGTACACGATCAGCGACAGCGGCGGCAGCGCGAGCACATCAAGCAGAAACCTCGCCGATTTGACGTACCGCAAGCGCGCATTGCTGGCGTCGAGCATGACGTTTCCATCTTCGTAGTAGCCCGTGTTCAGTTCCACGTAAATGTCCACGCAGAAGAGCAGCTCGCACGTGTAGATGCCGAGGAACTCGGGGATGAGCCACTGGCTGTGGCTGCGGCGGAACACGGCGATGTACGGCAGCATCATGATCTCGTAGATGAGCCCCACGAGCAGCACCTGGTGCCATACCTGGATGGCGCGCGAGTTCGGGTCGAACGCGCTCTTCACTTCCGACAGGAAGAAGTCCACGGAGCTGGAGCGCGCGCGGATGGACTCGCGCAGACTCGCGCGTGTGCTGTTGCGCTTGTTGATGGCCGTAGAGGGCGCAGGAGGCGACGGTGGCGGCGCGGAGGGAGTCGTTGCAGTGATCGGAGAGTCGGTCGGGACCTCGACAGACGACGGCACGACGGCGTTGGGAGGCTCTCGCATCACTCTGCCTGACCCAGACACGCTCAAGGCATGCAGCTGGTCGTAGAGAGCTGCAATAACGACCCACACGTGCACGGAACGAGACTAATTCGATATTCGATACGAAGGTGCGAGTGCGTCGGTTAGCGATCGCTCCGGCAGTATTACACGAGTCGTTTCGCGAGATGACAGCACCGCAAATAGCACCAACACGGATCGTGACGAAGGCCACGGTCTTCACTTGGAGCCAACAGTGGCGGCGTACGGAACTGTACGGTATATGAGGCGCAGACGCGCAGAGAAGGAGGCGTATAAAGCGCAGGAGTCCGCCATGTTGCAGGGGAGTTTCCTCTCTTTCTCCAGCTGAAAACCAGGTGCTCCATGTTGCTGTGGTGTCGATGAACACACCTTGTATTGTGTCCTTCACGTCCAAAACGCACCTTGTACTGGCATTGGCAAAGAGAAGAGGAGTGATGGTAGCATCAACTCCAAGAACTCTGAAAGCGTATCAGCATCATTATCATCATCATATTGTCAAAATACTTCGTAAAACAATATCCTACATCTTAACGTACCCTCAAATTTGGCTTATATCGTTTTAAGAGGGGTATGTGTGTGCGACCTGTGAGGCCCGATTTCCTCTGGGTCCTTCCTCCGCGTGGACGGACTGTCCCGAATGCGCCTGCGTTTCCCCATACAAAAGGCTGCTTCCTCACTGCGCCTCGACGCCGCCATATTCGCCATCGTCACGCCACCTACGCGACGGCATACCTCGCTCTGTAGCGGCATCCGTATTTCCATACAATCTCCACGCGAAAACGCGTCGTTTGCTGCCCGAAACCCCGCGTTTTGATTCCCAAAATGGCCGACGACGACCGTCGAAGTCCCCCTCGCAAGCGAGCGCGTTTTAATCCCGATGCCTCGCCGCCTCCGCCGCCACAGCGCGGTGAGGCCGACGACATCGCGCGTGTAGATGGTTCAGCGTCGTCCGCTGCGTCTGCTGCTCCTGCTGCTGCGTCTGCGTCCGCGTTCTCGCTGAGCGACCGCGATCGCGCGTCGCTCTTCTTCCGGACGTTCCTCGCACGCATGGCGACGCCGCTGCTCCAATACGCGCCGTGTGCAGCCTCTGTGCTAGCTTCGACTGCGTCTACTGATGCGGCGGGGCCTTCGAATGCGACTCACACCGTCGTGCGGGCTGTGGTCGCGGCAGTGGACGCTGCTCCGCTGCAGACGCGAGAAGAAGAAGCCACGTCATCACTACTGGCGCTGGAACGCACGCCGCTTTTCGAGCCACAGCATCACAATAGGCAGAGTGAGCTAGACGGACAGCGTGCCACTGAACAGGCTGGAGACGAAGACGTCGTGATGGCGACGGAAGCCGACGACGACGACGCCGGCGCCGACCGTCGAAGCGAAGCCGCCGCGACGGAGGACGCGAACACGGATGACGAAGATCTGCAGCAGCTGAGCATGGTGATCGGCGACGGTCAGTTCCTGTCGGGACACGAGTCGCTGCTGACGGCTCAGGGCTACTTGCCGCAAGAAGTGAGCTACGATGAGGTCCAGCACGTGGTCTTCCACCACGTGAAGGAGCAGAAGCCGGCGTTCGTGGACAAGCTGTTCCGCGTGGTCAAGAAGACGCCCAACGGCGCTGAGACGATCGCGCAGCTCGTGAAGGCCGAGGATGAAACGGGGCTCACGCTGCTCATGATCAGCGTGCGTCATGAGATGCTCGGTCTCTGTGAGCTTCTCGTGGCCGAAGGCGCCGACGTCAACCAATTCAATGTACGTGGCGAAGCAAGCAAGCGCAATAGGTGATACGGGAATATTGGCTGACTTATGTGTGTGTGTGTACGTTTAACAGGAGAAGCGTCCGATGGCATTGCTACTCGCCGCCCAGAAAGGCCACGCCGGCTCGACACGGTTCTTGCTCCAGCATGGCGCGAACGACGAGTCGAAGAACCTGGCGCTCATCCCAGCCGCCCACTTCGGACACTTGGAGGTTGTTCGCGTGCTTCTGGAGTTTGGCGCCGACCAGAACTACTCCAACAGGAAAGGCACCACGCCGCTCATGCGTGCCGCTCAGGAAGGTCGTGACGAGGTGGTCCAGTTCCTAATTGACAAAGACGCGGTGGCATACGCCGCTAACAACGAAGGCATGACGGCGCTGATGTTGGCCTCGCAACGAGGCCACGCGAACATCGCGACGATCTTGATCACGGCCGGCTCGGACGTGAACACACAGACTCGACAGGGCAGCACAGCACTGCTGCTCGCTGCTAAGCGTGGACACACAGCTGCAGTTGAGGCGCTGTTAGCTGCTGAAGCCGACATTTTCCTCAAAGACGACCGCCAGAAAACGGCTGCTGAAACTGCGCATCGCCGAGGTCACGTGGACTTGTTCCTCAAGATCACCGTCTCGGTAAGTCGGCGTCTCTCCTTTGCTTTTGGGTTTGCTCGAATGGTACCTAACTTGTTTTGCTTGGTGACTCTAGAACCAGATGCGTTTGATTCGAGAACGGTTACGACGTGAGCGATACGCAGACCTCATGCGGCTCTCGCATTTGTACGTCCTGTCCCGAGCCACGCTGGTTCCATCGTTCAAGTCCAGCAAGCGACAGCGCTTAAACTGTCTGTTGGATCGAACGATGAAGCTGCCACGCCCGTTGCTGCAAAATATCGCGCTCTATCTGCCGCTGTGCAATGTGTGGGATCGCCATCTCAAGTACCTGGCCTACGAAGCTCCATTCCAGCCAAGCAAAGTGGTGCAGCAGGGTATCCGTATCATCGACGACATCCTTGTCACTGTGGCGCTAGATCTGCGGCCCTCGCTGCGGGAATTTCGGCAGCCAGACGAGCGAAACGGGAGTCACCACCTCGCCCAGCTACGAGACAACTGCGAGTTCCGAGGAATCTTCGTGCGCGAGTGCCAGTTCAGGATGTGCCCCGAAGTGTTGGAGCGGCTACGACGTATGGCTGACATCCAGGGTGCGCTGGCAAGCTATGCAGCTGGTCTTGGCATCCAGTTTGGGGTGGAAGTCGCGCAGGACGTGGTGTCACTGGTGACGGATCTGATCGAGTGGAACGATGCCCGGAAACGCGCGGAGTTTTTCAGTGCAGCTCTGCCCGACGAGGACATGGAGGATGTGAAGGACGTGAAGGACGAGAAGGACGTGAAGGACGAGAAGGACGTGTGGATCAAGAAAGAAGAGCCGAGTATTTAATTCGTCGGTCAGCACGACGTAAGGTTCGCTAGTGAATACCAGTTTGTACAGACAACTCTAGATGTGGTGTGCTCCAAGAATCGCTTGTGTCAACATATCCGCTGGCAGAAGTCCGACTGCTACTGGTGACCTAAGAAGGACACACACGGCGATAGAGGCACTGGGCTCGTCCAGGCTGAACGGACGTGGTGTTTCCCGCCACGCAACTGTGCCGACCATCGGACTCGATGGTCGACACCCCTCCACCAGCGGGCCGCTAGGAGACATCTCCTCTCTCGTCGTCTACTTCTGTGTTCGGGCCCACCACGCTAGTGACCCAACGCATGTGCCTGGCGTGACCCTCGTCGTCGCAACTTACGCCATGCCATCCATGGCGACACTCGTGAGACCACCAGTAGAACGGGAGTCAGACGCCACATACTGACATACGTCGACTGGCTCCGTCGTCTCCACGCATGGGCCACTCGACAATGCGCGGTGAACTGCCATGATGGCAGCCTGCAATGTCACCTGGAATTCCAGTGTCGACTGGTGTGGTGTCGCATTGTGTTCCATCAATCAGACGCTATGTGACGGGTGGGGCTGTAGCATCAATCATGGCGCACGCCGCTCCGGATCTCCGGATCTCCGGATCTCCGGATCTCTGGATCGCGGCTGGACGCCAAAAGAAATGCAACACCACTGCTCATGTTTGTAACGAATCCAAGCAGACGAGGAAACGCGTTGCTGTGAGCCTTTAGACCAGGGTTGTTGGACTTGAATCAAAAGCAGCCTCAACCCACCGTATGTGTGGCCTTTTGACGTCCAAAAGTGGTTTTCACGAAGCAGACTTGAGACGAGCATGCTTTTTTAGGCTCCGACAAGACCCAACTCATTCTGGCTTCGTTAGGTGGGTATTAGTGGATAGGTGGATACCAGTTGAGACCTGCAGGGCGGAAAATAAGTCCGGACTAAGAACACTTCATCCTGCGAAGGCACAGCTTACCCGAAGGGCGGAACGAAGACTGACTGACTGACTGGCAGAGAGAGAAAACAAGCGAAGCGTTTCATCCCATGAAGAAAATAAATGGCTTCACAGTGTGAGAACGAAACTGGGTTTCTCTGTCTGCTGTCGTTCATGTCTGTCCGCTGGAACAGGAACCTGGATTTCAAAGATAGGATTAGGATGCCGTAGCTGGACGATAGGACTGTGTCCTATCGTAGAGACACGGTGTTCGCGGAATGTGCCCACACACTCAAACTCAAGGTGGGGTTGTCGACTGAGTGCGTACACTGACTGTACTCGGACTCTGCACACCCCACCACTCGGAGCTTCAACGTGAGAGAGAACGTCTCCCGCACCGTCCTCATAATCTCCGACTTCCGGAGCGAAGCGATCACGGCGGTTGCTCAACCTACAGCATCTGCATTGCATCGTCACCGTCAACACCTCGCATCCTCAGCATCGGCTGCTGGTGCTTGGGTAGGCTGAGGTAAATGTTGCGCGGACCTAACATACACTTGCTGCTGGGATGTGACTTGGGGTCACAGCGCATCTGCTGCCGTGGTGACCAGGCGGAAGACTTGCAGATCCCTTCATCCTCGAAAGCATGAGCTTGAAAATTCTGTCCGCACTGCAAGTTGCAACATGGGTCCATTCCTTTCCTCTGCATCTCCGGATTTTGTCCAGAGCTTCGTTTGGAAAAGTCGCATAAACCCTCCTCCTCCCCTGGCCCTAACGATGCTTTGTGCCCATGACACGCCAGCGGTGGCGATCGCCAAACGTAGGTTGCAGACGGGGCAGCATCAGCAGCCGTCCACTCTAAATAGAGCGCCGCACGGCCTTTTTCCTGCGGTGTCATTTCGAGCACACAACAAAAGCAACTCACCCTTTTCACGCCAGATAGAGAGCTGCCGTGGCAGGGGAGACCAACACTCCTGTTAAAAAAGCAGGCCGTAGCAGTTGGTTTGCTCGGGCCATCCACGTTCACCCACAGGCCCCAACGGCAGGCCATTCACCAATATCGCCGCACTCCTCCGGACGTTGTCCAGAGAAGCCATCCTGTATCCTGCGATTCATTCATCCGTCCAGAGATCGACATGGGGGTCGACACCCTGTTTTACGGAGCCCCGCTCGCGCCAGAGGAGACCATGCAGGTGCCCGACTACGAGAGCCACCAGCGCTGGCTGCATGAGCAGCAGACCATGACGACGCGCGCCAAGACCAAGTCGCTGGGAGGTCCCAAGAAGCGCATGATGCCCGCCACGCAGATGCGCAAGAGCCACAGCGACAAGCCGCTCAGCGTGTGTGCCAGTGTGTTGGCACTCAACATGCTGGCCAGCACGGGCAGTGCGTCCATGGAGAGCGGCCTGCACGATGCCGACGCAGACGACAACCAGCTCACGGACAGCGACCACGCCACGCACTCGGGTCGCCGGAAACACATCATGGAGCGCGCAGATGAGATCATCCGCGGCAAGGCGCAGGTCGGCATGCAGCTCGGAGAGACCTGTCCGGTGTGTCTGCTTGACGACGTCGACACGACGCTGACCAACTGCGGCCACCGCGTCCACGCCAAGTGCATCAAGCGGTGGATCCAGAACGGCTCCAAGTGTCCTGTGTGTCGCGAAGTCGTCACGGGTGTGCAGGAGGCATTCGACGGCCCACACAGTGAGCTGTACCACCCACTGGAGAAGGACTTGGCCGACTTCACGTCCGAGGACGCGTCGACTTCTACGGACAACCAAACGAACGAGTGGGGATGGTTCGAGGAGTTCGACGACTTTGACGACACGATGGAGGAAGACGAGCTCATCAAGCACCTGCACTCGCGCCGACGACACTCTCTACAAGGCCAAATGCTGGGTGGTGACCACTCGGCCCAGTCCCATGCTCCGTTGATGAACCGTGAGATGTCCACTACGTTCGAGGTCTGCCGCACATTCCCGCCTCTTCGCCTCGAGTACGACACGCCGTACGCCGAGAGCAAGCACGAGTTCATGCGAGGGCTCTCCTCGCACCGCCACATCGCCGCCAAGATCCAGATCCGCAGCTTCCGCATCGTCGAGTCGGCCAACAAGACGCAGTACGCCGAGTACCTCATCGAGCTGCAGCTCGACCGCAAGTACTTCAGCCGCTGGCGTCGCTTCTCCGAGCTCTCCCGTGTCGTGGGCACATTGGCCCCCAACCAGTTCCGCCGTGCGCTCGCGTCGTGGGGAGAGCTCGAGGCCTCAAGCCGCTGGTTCAATCGCCTGGAGCTCACGTACCTGCACAAGCGCTGCCGCATGCTCGAGCAGTTCTCGCACGCACTGCTCCAGGAAAGCTCCTCGGCGTATCCCCTCGCTGATCTGCTTGATGGGTGAAGAGCTCCAGAATCCTACGTGGACCCTTCAATATTTATAGGCCGATCGGATCGGATAGCTCCCGATCCATTCCATCATCCGGCGTCCAAGTTCCACGACCACGCGGCAGCTGACCAAGGTCGATGATACAAGGAAC
>JAADVL010000432.1:0-26890 GCA_023334995.1 Pythium sukuiense
CAGTACGAAGAGGTACCTGAGCGAGACAATGACCGAATGGAATCCTAATGCTAAGTTGAGATCCTAATACCGACTTCGCGCTCACCCGAGAACACAATGCCCACGGGGAGGTTGTTTTGTAAAACCGCTGAGGCGTGCTCTAGTGGAGGTGGAGCCGAGCGCAGCGAGCCCCCCGACTCTCCCGAGACGCCGAAGCGCGAGCGCTCCGCGCGAGGTATAATGTGGTCCACACTAGTTTAGGTTATATCCATGTCCAGTCTCAGTTGCCTGTCCGAACAGTTACCCCACAAAAACAACTCTTCGTTTAACAGACTATAACCTAATCCATTACGTTTTCGATGATAATCTTCCCTTCGACGATTATGGGCGAGAATGATGGTGGATTGTCCCGAGTCATCGAATCGTCATCATACGTGTACTGAGATAGGAGAACAGAAGCCCTAAGAATGGCAAGTAAGGAGCTCTTCGAACGACGAAGAGCTCATTATCGATACGCGCGGCTCGGCTCAACACCTTCCTCCTCATAAAGAGACACACAGACCCATGCGTGCATCACACACGAGCTCGTCTTCGGGCAGCGGCGACTCCAAGACGCGGCCGCTGCAGCCGCCTCCGCGTCGCTTTCTCCAGTCGCGCTCGAGCCAAGTACTGGCGCTCGTGCTGTCGCCGTTCGTCGTGACGCTGCTGCTGCTCTGGGGCCTCGTGGGCTTCCTGCTTCGCCTTCCTGCCATTGGCGTCGCCGCCGCTAGCATCGTGGCCACATGGGCGCTGTATCTGAGTCTGCCGGGCATCCCCACGGCGCTCATCGACTGGCCGATTGTGTTCACAGTCGGTTTCGCACTGCTGTCGTTCCTGCGGTCGACGCCCAAGACCGTGGCGTTGGGTGTGACTCTCGCTCTTGCCATCTACGCGATTGTGCGTGGCTCGCTGTACGACACAGAGCCAGGCTCCACGACACGCTCGCTGCTAGTCACGATGGCGACACTGGGCGTTCTACTGCCGCTGTGGGTCGCGGCCTGTCGCCTGAAGCTGTGGGTTCCGGCGGACGAGAAGACGCTGGATGAGGTCGAGAAGAAAATCTACAAGAAGTACGTCGTGACAGACCACACGGCTAACGTGGTCGCCGGACTCGGCACTGTCCACGTGCCATACTGTGGCGACAGCTCGCGTCTGCCGCCGCGTAACCTCGTGCTCGTGCACGGTTACATGGCCGGCAATGCGTTTTGGGCGGCGGTAAGTGGATACGAATGGAATCCTCCTATTGGAGAGACTGCGAAACTGACACTCGCTTTGATACTTGACAGAACTTGCAAACGCTGTCCAAGTTCTTCAACGTGGTATGTGGCTCGTGTCGGGAAGGCTCCGTGGAGATGGGGCCGTGGGTGCTAACGATTCTGGATCATTTCGCAGTACGCAGTCGAGTGGAAGGGCATCGGACGCTCCATTCGGCCCAAGTTCCGTCCGAAGACGGTGCGTCCTTCCTATTGGCTTGGCCACGTGGCTGAGTCCTTGTACCGACCCACTTGTTGCCAATAGAACGGCGAGAACGACGACTTCTTCGTGGAATCGCTGGAAGAATGGCGCCGTGTCATGCAGCTGGACCGATTCATTCTCTGTGGCCACTCCATGGGCGTACGTGATGATATCTACACAGCTCCCGTGTCATTGATGGGTGAACTAACTGGAATTCCCCACGTCTAGGCGATCTTCACAACGTTTTACACAGAGAAATACGCCCAACACGTCGAGCACCTGCTTCTCGTGTCGCCTGCCGGTGTCAACTCGTCCGGGAAGACGGATCACGAGCTCTTCTGGGTCATCAAGCTCGTCGCCAAGTACAACATCACGCCAATGGTACGCTTCACAGCCTCCTCCCTCTTCCAACGACGTATCACAAACGCTGACGATCGTGGCTTGATGTTAGAGCATCATCCGCTTCATGGGTCCTTTCGGACCGCGTGCCGTGCAGTGGGGTCTCACGAGGCGTATCCAGTGGGTTCCTGAGACCAACATCATCCGCTCTGGTGACATGGACTTCGACGACATCTCGCTGTACTGCTACCACAACTGGGCGCTCAAGGCCTCAGGCGATCTGGCCGTGTACACCCACCTCCACCCTGGCGCCTCAGCGCATCACCGTCCGTTGAATGAGATCCTCACGCCAGCGAAGCTCGCCGTGCCTCTCACTATTCTGTATGGCGGTGGCGGAGACTGGATGCCCAGCGAGCACGGCGAAGCGGTGATCCGTCGCCTCGAGAAGACCCACTACGCCGCGTTCCGCCTCGTGCCGTCCGCCGGCCACCAAGTGTTCATGGACAACCCGACGGACTTCAACCAGATCATCATCGACGCTGTCCACGAGCATGAGCGCGCAGTCGCAAATGGCTTGAGCACAAACTACCACCAACACCACTGAGCAGAAGCACTACTGATGCAGGATAGACAAAGAGAGAGAGAGAGGGCTCTCTCTATGATGACTAGATATACTACATGAAATGAATGAAGCAAAATATACGAGCGAGCACTTGAAACGATGCAACGCATGCACTGATATGGAAATCTCGCACCCATCGACTACCCGCCTGTGAGCTACAGTACAAAATCGAACACGCTGACGTTGAAGTGCACGGGAATCTCACAGTGCAAGTCACCACAGAAAGCATGTACCGTATCTCACGAGTGTTGGGATGCGATTCCTGCTCACTAGATTTATGGGCTCGACGGCACACGGATAATGTACAGTACAGTACGGTGGAAGTAGCAGAATCCAATGCCTTCTCCTACCAGTTCCGACCCGACGACGTTGCCTTTCTGTCTGCGACGTGTGACAGCTTCAAGCAGTTAAGGAAATGGACGATGCTCCAGCTCATGAAGGACCAACAAGTTCAAAATGCGAGACGACTGTGCCTTTCACTGGAGGTCCAAATTGGACTCCAATACTAAGCAGAGTGCGTCACCGCAAGGTACAATCCTCTACAGTTGCAGAGCTCCGACTCACACGGCTCTCGGTTGAAGAGGGAATGCATAGCAAGGTGGCACTTTGGCATGGGCCGGTCCACATCAGATCAAAGCAGTGCTGGACCAGCACTGCTGGACGGCTCAAAGTAAGCAAAAATCCTGGCAAACCGCGTGCTCCATATCAGCTTGAATGGACTCGCAGTGGGAGTCTCCCATACCGTTCTTGAAAATCGTATTGGCGATGATGTGCGGCCTTCTACGAGTTTTTGTTCGATATAAATTTGCGTCTTGAACCCAGCGCTCGGCATCTCTCTGTCTTCAACACGAGTCTCACTCACGCATCCTGCAATGCTCCCTCTCCGTCAGTGGATATCCAGTACCGGTACTGTATGCGTCGGATATAAGGCGTTTCGGAATATCCAGGGCCTTCGAGAGGGCTTGTGTTCTCGAGCATCGGACCACACTCCAGTGGGCCTGGGAGTCTCCATGCTCGGTGACATGTGCGTGCGTGCGCGCTTGGCCCCATCCATTTGCATGCTGTCTTGGTAAAAACCACCGATGAAAGCCAGCGATCAGCTTCGACCTTTCCACAGCCGCCGCCCCGTCCGTCCTTGGGGGCTGTCCTGTATTGAGCACCCACCCAGCATCCAACAACCAGCATGCGAACCGAGCTGAGAGCGACCTCCGACTCAATCCTCATTCCTCAATCTTCCTCCTCAAGCTCAAGCCAAGCCTCCTCCTCCTCCTCCCACCCTCCCAAACAAGCATGCAGCTCTTCCGCACTCTCACCGCTGCTGTCCTCGTCGCGATCGTCAGCCTCGCCAGTGTCGAGCGTGTCGACGGCTTCTGGTACTTCTCCGTCAACGAGACTGAAACTGGGACCACGGCCGAGCCGACGCCAGAGCCTGTCGTCTAAGTCCCGACGTCCAAGCAGTGCATGCTGCCCGCAAACCACGTCCGCGATGGCGTCGACTTGCCACTCCACTCCAATTGAATTATAATAATCCACACCTCGAATCTTCACTCCGCAATAGCTCAATTGGCTTCTGCATTCGCTGCTTCTTGGCTTTCAATGGCAGTCCTACTTACGACAAACGGGCATGTAGAGGGCACGATCCTAGATACCTGCAGTACAGTACCTTGAGCCGCTAGAACGTCGCCATTGGCAGACCCGGGACGTCGCGTGCTGCTCAATATCCAGTACCTATCCGGATACCGGATACCGTGTGCGAGCATGCGACAGGTGCAGGCATTCCTCACGCATGCAGGCGTCACATGCGCCCTTCGCCCGCCGAGCGGGAAGCTCCGGGTGACGCCACTCGACAGACGTCTAGCAGAGAGCAGAGGCCACGCGCCTGTCAGGAACGCAGGCAAGGTCGCTGTTACCATACCGTACCGGAACTCGCTCCCCTGTTTATGGCGTGACAGGTTTACCGGGTTCCTCTGTGAAGACCAGCCTAGTCCTGCTTTGTGTGTCACCGTGGGACGATCTGATCAAACACGCCCATTCTGGGTTTTCTTGGCTCCATACAAAGACAGAGTTTAGTACAGTACAGGATACGACTGTAGTCGAGAGGGACGCTGATATTGACGTGTCCACGCTGCGACTGGACTACCATCTCAGCCATTCGCACTTGAAGAGCCACACGGGAAACGCGCACGCGATTCCCGCAGCCCATCGAACCTGTCGACGAATTTCCATTGGAAATGAGTCCCTTGAAGGCACTCCCCCCCCATGAAGGCACTGCCTTCCCGCCTCCACCAGAATGACCAAGAGCCCCAGCGACCTCAAGGCCCTCATCCTGGCTATGCTTCCCCCCGTTACTCGAGGATCCGTTCGTTCATTCCCCAATCTTCCTTCTCCAGCACACGCCAAGGACCTCCCTCCCACCTACCAGGCTCCGCCACAATGCAGCTTCTCCGTACTCTCACTGCCTCCCTCCTCATCGCCATTTCGGCTCTCTCCAACACACAGAGCGTCGACGCGCTTCACTTCTTCTCGGCCAACGGCACGGAGGTCGACGTTGAGCCACAAGACGTCGCTGTCACCAACTTGAACTCGGCGATCGTCGCCACGGCGCTCTCGGACAAACGCAACTTTGGACCACTCGCCACGCAGCCAATCTGCGTCCACGAAGTCACGCGCGTGCGGGAGGCCGTCGCCAACCAGAATCGCGAGCTGTTTATCGAAGTGAACGGCTGCTCCGTGAAGAAGCCGCTGGGCCTGTGCTCGGTGCCTGCCAAGTGCACACTGCTGCCATTCGAGGTCCACGTCGTTGGCCCGGAGACGACGCCGGGCTTCGACGCCGTCGCAGCGCTCGTGAACCAGGTCGCCAAGGGCAAGGCCGTCAAGACGCCGTTCGTCGTGAAGACCATTGGCATCCTCTTGTAAATCCACCTTGGCACCCCCACTGCAACACGATGCAGGAGCCCCTCGCAGTTTCTATTCAAATAAAGATATGACCTTTGCCTTTGCTCAGTAGTTTGACTCAGACCCAAGGCCACGGGAGGGGGAAGTTGTGGGCCATTTTGAGAGACGCATTCAATCGCGTGGAAAAGACCCACGTAGGCAGACAAGGCGAGATCGTATTGCTGAGGATACAGACTGTATCATACAGTGCACTCATCATGAATCTAATTGGCAAATGTCTCGACAATACAGGGCATCCCCCGTTATACGACGCGAGAGTAAACGTCAACGTGGCGCATGGCCGAGCCGTCGCATCACTCTGCACTCTAAGACACTGTTCGTGCAGACAGTTCATCACGTCGTCGGAACGAAACGTCGTCCGCACGCAGCAGTGCGTGCGTGTGGATAGAGTCGCCACGCAGCATGTGATCTACAAAGCTGGCTGACCCTCCCTGCCTCAGGCCGAGACCCTCACGTCCGCGCCGACACCCAGCGTCGCTCTCTCTCTCTCTTTCACTCACTTTCCAACGCACCTCGAAGTCCACACTCCAGTCCACCGACACACACACAAGCAAAGGTACCATGCAGTTCCTTCGCGCGATCTCCGCTGCGCTTCTCGTGGCTGTCGTCAGCTTCGTCGCCACGCAGACCGTCGACGCGAAGGCCGACTTCCACTACTTTGCTGTCAAGACCAACGAGACCGTGACGTCCGAGCACAACTAACTCCGCTCCTTTGCCGCGTCAACGCCGGGCATCAGTCCAGGCAACTCGGAGTGCAGCTATTCCACACTAAACACAACTAGAATACAATACACACAAGCTATCCACGAGCCACGAGCCTCCCCTCACTCTATACAGAGGCCCGAGTCCTGAAGAGTGTCTGCATCTGCGACGTGTGACGACACCCAGAGCCTCTCGTGGTCGACTTCTTAGTAGAGAGCGACGGCCACACAGTACTCGACACTCTTATCCGATGCTGCTATGTTGAAGTGATACGCGTTATCCATTGGCAGCCGTCGATCCGAACTCGATTCCTCACTCAAGCCTCAAAGATCTTCCCCCTCCATAGCCTTCGCTCGGCTTTGCGTTCGGCTTTGCCTCCGTGCCTTTCCTCCACCACAGACACCACCCAGCACTGCACTGTATCACCACCATAAATGCAGGCTTCTCCCCATGCATACTGTAGCGCAGCCCATAGCTCTCGACGAGCGTGTGGGCTCCATTGCTTGACGAAGAGGCATCTGCACCAGTTCAAGATCGCCCAGCCACACAGAGCTCCCGCCAGCTGCAGTTTAGTCAGCCAAATCGTTATAAAACATACTCCAAAGATCCACTTATATGCATCTATAAAGGTCTTATAACCAATCGAATAACAGGAATCGAGTCTTCCACCCCCTTGATCTATGCCTTTATGAAGGTCTGATGAAGTCTGACTCTCGAGTCGCCCAGCTTTTCCTGGATTGACCATTTTCAGCCAATCATCGATCGGATCCGCTCATTCCAGCTGGCTCTGCTGCACTTTCTCGCTTCTATGGGTGCCTCGCTCCTGATTTGAATGTCCATGGCAGCGGCTCCATGCCACGGGAGTTGCAGAGGTCCGGAGCGGTTCCTCCTCCTGACGCAGGATGGTCGCATCACCCTCCAACGCTAGCCCGCATTGACGCCTCACCGTCTTCCATGGGACCCTACGGACTCCTCCGTCGACAGCCTCCTATCCTTAGTCATTCCCGAACTTTCCACCCTATCCGCACGACAACATCATGCAGCTCTTAGGTTCTGTGCTCGCCGCGCTTGCTGTGAGCGTCGGCTCGCTCTCCCAGGTCCAGGCTGCTGACTTCTGCGACCTCATTCGATGCACCAAGGAGATCGCGCCAGTGTGTGGCTCCAATGGCGTCACCTACGACAACGCCTGTATGTTCCAGATCGCCAAGTGCGGAAATGACAACCTGTCCGTTGCCTCGAGGGGTGAGTGCGGAGCCGCAGCACCAAGTCCGTCAGCGACGCTCGCCACGATCGCCCCAAGTCCGTCCAATGAGACTGTTGGTCCGACTCCTTCGCTGACAACCGCCACGCCGACTCCAACGCCCCGACCGTCGACGACTGCTAAGCCCGTTTCTGTGTGTGAGATGATGTGTATTGACATGTACAAGCCAGTGTGTGGCTCCGACGGCGTCACGTACACGAACCGATGCCAGCTCCAGCTCGCGGATTGTAACCTTGGCCACATCTCGCCGTCGAGCACTATCACTGTGACCACTGAGGGCGAGTGCCCCGCCGCTGGTGATGACGATGATGCCATTACGATTGGCCCTTCGACTGAAGAGCCACGTAACAGCACGGATGCTACGGTGACACCAACCGGCGAGCCATCAGCTGATAACGACGGTGGCGTAACGGTCGGTCCTGCTCCAGAGCCGAGTGAGCCAGTGGTGTTGTGCGAGATGCTATGTGCTATGAGCTACGAGCCTGTGTGTGGGTCTGACGGCAAGACCTACTCAAACTCCTGTGAACTTCGTCGCGCGAACTGCAAGGCTCGTGTGGCAATCACGCAGGTCGCTGAGGGTGAGTGTGCCGACGCTGATGCCTCTCCATCGTCGCCATCACCGACGCCTTCACCGTCCACCGAACCAACCGCCAAGCCAGCCAACATCACGACAGCTCCAACTCCAGCATCGACCCCTCGCAAGTGCCCTCAGATGTGTACGGAGGAATACTCGCCAGTGTGCGGTTCGGACGGCAAGACCTACGCCAACAAGTGTCGCTTCAACATCGCCAAGTGTTCATCAGGCATCACGACAATGGCTATCGCCGCCGAGGGTGAGTGCGCCGAATCAGAGGCTGCTGAGACCCCAGTCCCGACGACCGCTGCTGCACCTTCATCTGGATCGGTGGCTGGCTCGTGCAAGCGTGCCTGTCCTCGCATGTACCGACCAGTGTGTGGCTCGGACGGTGTGACGTACTCAAACGAGTGCGGCTTCAAGATCGCCAAGTGCACCAAGCGCATTGCGACCATGAGCTTCATCGACGGCGAGTGCTCCTCCCCACCTGAGTAGACGAGCACAAGCTCTCTCCATGTTTCTCCTGTGTGATGTTCCTAGTGTGTATGCTGCTGAAGTAGAAGTTGTCAAGACGGATCACGGTTGTCGTTGTGAAAGGATATCGTACAGTGTTCTATTGAGCGTGCATGTAGCCATGCATCGCCTTTAAATAAGCTATCTCCCCTGATTCGTTCATCTACAACTGGAACACAGGTGCCACGCACTCGCGCTCCCACTGCACCAGCATCGCCAGTGCATCCAGGTTGGCCGAGTCAGTGGACGGCACGCGGCCGCCGGCCGTGACCGTGAGTCCACCCGCCGACGCCTGCGAGAACTGCATCCAGCGCATGCCCTTCTCGACGTACGAGATGCTATCCACCTGCTGCACGGTCGTCTCAAAGTGCGAGGCCGGCATGGAGGACACGGCGACCATCATGCCGTTCGTGGTGCGCACGCGGAACGCAACGCACACGTCGCGCTCGACCTTGGCAGCACGGATTTCGTCCGACGAAGAGGCCTTGACCGAGTCGAAGGCCACAAGCATCACGTCGTCGCTCAGGCGCTTGAGCACATGCGAACGCGTGGCCGAGGCCGAGCCGCTCTTCATGAAAGTCGCGAACTCGTCGCTCGAGACCAGGAGCTCCCAGGACTTGGTCGTGATGCAGGCAAAGTCGGCGTCGGTCTTGTCGGTGAATTCCTTCTTGGCCGTGAAGCTGAACTCGGCCGTGGCAGCCTCGGTGTTGCAGTGGCACGCCCAGCCCATGAAGCTGTCGGCACTGTCGGTCGAGAGGCCCATGGCGGCCTCAGCCGAGAGACGCGCCGTCGACACGATGGCGTCCGAGCACATCTTGTCGGCGATCGAGCCGCAGAGCTGGTCGCGCGTGGCAGCTCCGGTAAGCACACCACTCATATCCTGAAGAAACTGCTCCTCACGCTCACGCTGTGGCATCTTGCCCAGGCGGAAGCCGTAGTTCTCCTGCGCGACGTCGCACGCAATGCGCTGCATACGCTCGAGGCTGCGCACCATCTTGACACGCGTGATATCGACGTCACTGGCACTCGCCGTGCGGCCGTGGCAGCGTGCGTAGTACATCTTCTCGAGGTTCTGGACGGTCGCGCGCAGCTTGTCGATCTTCTTCTCCTCGGCGAACGTGTAGTACGGGCTGTTGCTGCACGAAGCCTTGGCGGAGGCTGGAACAGGCGACATCGGCTCGTCGTCGCTGGTCACTACGACCTCCTGGAACGGGTCGACGTCGTCCACCATGAACGCCGTCATCGCGTCCAGCTCGTCGACAGGTGAGCCCATGATGGGCTCCAGCAGCACGCTCGTGGCGTCCTCGTCTTCGTGGTTCACTTCAATCGACAGTGGCTTTGGCTCGACTTTGATAGGCTCGGATGTGACGCGGATGTCGCGCACTGCAGTGAAGCCCATCTTGGCCAGCCACGCGTCCTCATCCTCGAGGTCGTTACCCAAGTCGATGGGCTTCATGGGCATCGCCAGGTCCGTGAAGAACGCGTCGTGCTCAGGCGAGATCTCGTTCGCCCACAGCGCGTCGAACGCCGCCATCTCCACATTAGCCGGACTTGCTAGTATCTCGAAGTTCATGGTAGTGGTGATATTACTGGTAAAGGAGTCTAACCTTCGTGCAACCTGACCTGTGCCGGATCCAGCAGAATGGCAAATGGGAGTGTAGATACGAGTGTGTCGAGACGCCGAGAGTGCCATGGCGTGCCATGGCAGCATGGACACACACCAACAGGGGCTAAAGACGAAGCTGATCCCACCGACGAGCAGCTCGCCAATCTGCCCTTTCTCTCTCTCACGAGCAGAACAGACGGCACAGCCGGTCGGGTGTCCGTTCTGCGTCACTGTATCGAATCCACGCTTCAAAGTCAACGGGCAAATCCTATCCAAGCGTCCATCCTATGTGCGCACCGAGTCTGCGCTTGTGCGGCAGGTTATTTCACTGCCATATTTCGAACCGCAGTGCGGACAACTAGTATATAATGACAGAGGCTACAAGCACCGTTTGGGCAAGAGAAAGTACTTCTGTTGGACTTCTTTTGCACTGACGAGCCTGTTCACGTCCCTTTCTTTGTAATTGGAGGGAGGGATGACACTCCCACGCTGACCTCGCTTCGATCGCAGCGGCGTGACCCACCCCCCTTCGGGGGGATAACATTAAGAGAAATGAATTCTAGTTGAGCATGTTGGGTCCGTTCATCGGGGAGCTCGCCGCTGGGCCCGCCTGCGCAAATATCGCCCGGCCCTCCTACGGGGGCACCCCGCGCGAGTTTGCTGCGTCTTCGCGACTCGCGCCCACTCACTTCCGCAAAATATTCCCCTCCTTTTGTCCAGAAATTGACCATCATTCCGAAAAGATGCAGCCAGCCACTTTCATTATACAGTAGAATCTGTATTCCAGAGCAACTTGGTGCCTGACACTGGAGGAAAGAACCCAAAAGAGAAGTCCCATCTGCTTTCCCGTGTCCACCGGCTGTCTTCTAGCACGGCATCTATGCACAAATTGCGCCACCTTCTCGGTTCGTCGGAGCACAGCATCTCAGATGGCTATCCTGAAAGATGATAAATAGTCAAGTATCGGTATACGACGGGAACTGTATTTGTAAGAATTGAAGTACGACATCCCCGTCGTGAATTGGATGTCGTTGCCTCAGACAAAGCGAGTATCAAATTATGAGAGTACGAAGCGGATCGGTCTGCACACCCCTTCTCCAGAGTGTGGAATGGCAACTGTCGAGAATGTCGAGTGAGAACGAGCTTTTTGCCCAAGCGAGGTTGTTCACTTGTTTTAGAAATGTCTTCGTGTCTTGTCGAGACCCGAGACTCGAGACGATCATCGCGATGCATCGCATCGCATCGCATCGCATCGCATCCCAGCGTGGGAATCGAAGGTCAGCGGATCAGCCGAATGGGCGAGAGACGCCTTTAACAAGTGGAGGAGAGCGGAGAGGAGAGGAGCTCGATCAGTTGGCTGCGGACGCTGAACGCTGGATAGGGAGATGTGTTTCGCGTTGAACAGTTGATGCTCGTTCTTGATTGTGAAGTCCAGCGTGGAGGATCTATCTCTACGTAACCGCTTGTTTGCCAGCCTGGTCGGGAAGGATCGCAAAACTTCTCACCGACACGGCGTGGTTGTAATCTTCCGCAGCATGCCAGTGGAGCACGGTTCATTCGTGGTCAAGAGACTGTTTGCAAATACACTATAGATGCCTCGCGTGGATAAATGCCATAGGAGAAGCCGACAGATCCACGCACCAAGGCTGACGCTGGCAATCACCACACGATCAGCAGGAGATCAGCATGATAGTTCGGCACACAACGTACAGTGCCATGTGCGTGTGGCATGGCATGGCAGCTGGACGTGTTGGGGGGGAGATGAGTGAGCTGCTTCTGCAAAACTGAATCTGATGTCCGTGTACACTTCACCAATCAGCACACCACCATTTCAGTGTGACGGATGGTGCAATGCAGGCCTTTCTATATACTTAGGCACCAAGCGTTGACCGACAGAAGGCTTCAACTCGAGCTCGTGCAATCTTTCTCCCTTAAACCAATGCCTCTGACAGAGGCTTCCCTACTATCTTCTCATCATCCACTGCATTTGCAGGGTTTGTTTTTGTCAGCAGTTTGGGTGCTGTCGTTGTGAACCCATTTCGTTGCTACAGACGAGCCGAACGCAGTGGATTTTTTCCTGTTACTAATACATCAGGTGGCGAGCCCACATCTTCATAACGCGATCGTCTGGCGACGACTCCTGTGATGGAGCAGAGCGCGACAACATCAATCATCCAAAGATGCCACCATCGATCACAGTCGCGGCCACAATGCTGCTGTTTGTATGGTACACTTAGTTGTAATAACACTAGCGTTCGGTTCACCTGTGGTACTCGATCGAAATGCATGACGACTTGGTCGTGGCACACCAAGCATAGTGGGACTCCAGGGCTGTACACACTTGCGGTGAGCTTCGCTTGTCTAACTGGCACTCACTCGCCTTCACACGCCAGCGATCTTTATCTCAGACTTGCCGCCGAACTGTGGGATGTGCGCCACAGGCTAGCAAGGCGACATGACTTCAGAGAAAATTCACATTAGTTTAGAACGTATTTGCCGTTTCTACTGGATGCAGCATGGAATGCGAGGCTTCACGCGTGTTGTGGGGAGTAGACTATGGGTCACAGGGCTGGCCAAGGCTGATGTTTGAGTGGAGCGTGTTTGTGGATCACTTCCAACAATGACAGCGGAGATAGAGTCCGTTCACATCAAGTTTCGGGCCCGGTCACTAAGCACTCGTGGCAAGCCGATTCGTGGAGGACGCAGCGTCCACTGCGTTGGAGCCGGGATGCTTGAGGACCTGAAGGCTCCAAGATGGAGCCTCCAACAGAGACCGTGTGCCGTCTGACCTCAGAAGTTCTAAGTTCTAAGTTCTAAGGCCTGAGGTCCTGGATCCAGGCTTAACCGAAACAGAGCTGTTCAATACCTTCAGTACTGTTGGACTCACTATCATTGACTGACTGCAATCCATCCCGTTCGATTAGTCAGGGCAAGACACAATGGAAGTTGTAGTGGGTCATCAAAGTTTCTTGGCTTTTGAACGGACGGCTTTGTGTAGGAAAGCCACAAGTCATGGATTGTGACCTCCTGTAGGCAGCAGCATTTAGCCGGGCACCACGCCTTGCTTATCTTGGAAAAAATATCGAACGTTGGGAGCGCGTCTCATCAATCTCGCCGGCGAAACTGATCAAAATTCCCAGGCGTTTTACTTTCTTCAACTGCGTCGCCACGATGGACAGGACCGTCGGTTAGGCAGCGACCCATTGCTTGGATGCATTGCAGACTCCACCTGCGACTGGGTTCACCCTGTGCATTCGCAGCTCTTCGACCTCCGGGTCATGCCACGGCCACTGCCAGCCACCAACTTCTTTCGACGTGCCGGTGCTTCCTGTTAACAGGCACACACGGCCCCTGCGGCCTTTCAAGCTCAAGAGTACCGTACGGCAGGCACCGCGCGTGCGTGGCCTGGAATGCAGAGCCAAACTCGAGCGGAGATCGCCCTCTCGCTTCCAGCCCGCCGATCCCAGATCCCAGATTTCCCAAATTACTGCTACAGTACAGTATGCCACTGTACTATTGCGGCCTGCGCCTGGCGCCGGCAATCGCCACGGCGGTGATTTGGCGAGAGTCCGTTCGTTTCCAGTCTCCTGTTTTTGTGTGAGAGGATCAGATGTCGAGTCTCTGGGCCGACTGTGGGACTGGCACTGTCCGCCGACTTGGTTGCGGATCTCAAGAGATTCTCAACTCGCCAACTCGGCAAGATGGACCCATGTGCGAGCCATCCATCCATGACGCATCCACATCCACAGTTCTCGGCGACGGACACAAGGATAGCCGCATGCAGGATGGATATCGAGCCGCTCAAGGCTCGAGCGCTTCACGTTCGCGAGCGTGGATAGTCACCAACTCACTGCCTCCCTTCGACATGCGCACGTGCAGCTCGACGACCAAGGCGAAGATGATGATAGGAAGCCGTTTACAGCGCCTCAAGCTCTTCGTTTCGATACTCTCTCTGTCCTCAAACGCAAATGCATGCGGCGATTGTGACGCTGTGATGCTGGCATTATTATGTGAAGTATACCGTGCGGTGCAGCACTGGTGGTGTAGGACATAGGGATGAGACCGACCAAGATGAAAGGCAGCTCGTTTGGAAAGGCTCGAGGAGCTGTACGTAATTAGCTGTTGACATGACAAACGTCATGGAGGCCACCTTAGACGAGTCTTGCTTGCTCAAGCGCTGGCTCGTGACCCTCATGCAGTTGTGTAGGCCTGTCCCCGCTACTTGATTCCGCTTGCTTACCGTGCAATTCTAGCTCTATGCGGACGATACTTATCTAGATGGCCATCCCGGGAAGCACGACGCACGTGTGAAACTCGCCGCACTCACCCATGAGATCGACATGGGTGGCTGTCTGGTTGAGGGCTTGTACGCGTAACACATCGTACGGATCGCCGATGTTGATGCCCCACTCCTTGAGCTGCTCTGACTCGATGTTGGAGAACACGACGTGGGCACCGATCCGGCTGCACGTCTGCTGGAGCAGTGGCAGTAGCTCGTGCTCGTAGCTCTTCTTCCAAACGGGGAACTGCAGCTTGTACTTGTCGGCAAACGTCGCCTCACGCCAGGCACGGATGTCCTCCAAGTGGAGATCGCCGAAAACGAGCGAGTGGATGGCGTGGGGCTTCTTCGATCGGCTCGTCGAGCCCATGCGTTCAGGAAGATCTTCGAGTGCCTGGTGGATCTGAGGCGCGTAGTCATGGCCCAGACCGACTGCCACAGTACACAGTGGCAGACCCAGCGCGTCGGCTTGCTGGACGATCTTGTCATGCGAGATGTTTTGAATAGGCACGGTGTGGGTCGTCGGATCGATGCTGGTGAGCAGCACGACACGAGGCATCGGTTTCTCGGACTGGTCGGCATAGCTTGTGTAGAGCGTCGTCAGCGCGAGGAAAGAATCCTTGCCACCGCTCCAGAACATGACGATCAGATCTCGATCGGCGATGTCTACCGTGTCCTCGAGATGGGCATTCTGGCGTTGAGTAGGCCAGAGTAGACTCCCGCCCGCACGCGTCCCACGTTGGCGTCGCTTGGGCTGGAGGACAACAGTTTGCGTGAGCTTGTTCTTACGCCGGGCAGGATCCTTGACATTGACGTGGCCAAAAGGACAGTGTCGGCACCCGTTTCCACAGCACACTTGCTTGGACTGGAGATTGTACGCCGTCATCACCGAGTATCCCGTCGCTGGGTCCGTGTACATGGCCTCCTTCCTCTCACACGCGGCACGGTGCAGCTCTTCGATGTCCAGCAGCTCTTGTCGCTTCTTCTCTTCGATGGCTTTGTTGGCACCGAGCTGCTTCATGGCACGAGCGAAATCGAACTTCTTGTATGGAAACGCCGTGGTCTTCAGGTATTGTTCACCGTCCTCGCCACCGTGGATGAGGTTCACGAGCCACTCCAGCGCAAACAGAAGCTTGGTCGTGGGCCGAGAGAACATCGACATGCCGTCGACCAGATACACCGCGGGCTTGCCGTCCTTGACGACGTCCTTCCACCAGTCTCCCACGCGTCCCTGCGTGATCTCTTCCTCAGTTTTCGTCAACGAGAGACCGCAGCATGCCACGATAACGATGTCGATATCCTGCTGCTTGCTATCACCTTCGATCGAGTCGACGACGTGGCCGGACGCATGCTCGATGATCTCCCGCATCCACCCGATCTTCCCGATGAACAACGGGTCCAGCCACTCGACCAGCATCACCCTCGGCACCTTCTTGCCTGCTCGTTCGTTCGCTTGAAGCCTGGCTTGGCCCAGCGCCTGGAGAGCCTGGATACGATCGAAGTGGTGTTGTGCCATGGCGTTGCCTTCGTCCTCGAGCCCGAGTTCCTGGCCCAGTTGCTTGAACTGCTTCACCAGCACGTCTGTGAGACTCATCGGGTTGGTCGTCACGATCTTGGTGGTCTTGCCTGGAATCTTGGGGATGTCACTGAGGCTGTCATCCATACTGCACACTGCCACGGTTGCCGAGGGGTCCAGCACACTCTCCACACTCGCCAAGTCGATCGAACAGACCTTGCACGTGCTCTGCGTGAGAATCACGTCGGGCTGCAGCTCCACCATCTTGTCAGCCTTCAAGTGGTACAGCGACGACGCCTCTGCTAGCGCGTCTCGCACTTGCTTGTGGACATCCGCAGAAGTCGTGAACGCCGTACGCGGGGCCGTGAGGATCGGCAGCGCCTGCACGTCGGCCGTGTTCGGGTAGTCGCATTCGTGAGACCGCCCCACTAATTCCGGCAGTCCGGAGCCCGTGGGCACTGAGAGACTCGAGGGGGACGCGAGTCCACGACGTTCCTTGGCGTACGTAAGCAAGGCGCAAAAGTTCTCGGTCGCGGACGGCAGGAGCGAGATCACACGCAGAGGCGCAGGCACCGGCTTGGGTCCCATTGTGCCTGGTGAGCTCCTGGTGGACTTCGCGTGTTCATGTCGGTGGTGCGCTAACATCTGAGTCAACGGTATCAGATGGGTTGTGCGTACTTTCTGAAATAGGTGCGGTTTGTGTGGTCCACATGGATGGTGGTGTGCACCACATGAACGGGAAGCTCTGAGATCGCAGCATAATCATGTGGCATCATCAGCTCGACGGTGGATCTGGGTGTGGGTCTGCTTGAATGCCGTTCGTGCTCAGCGCCGTCATGACACTGAGAGTACCACGCCAGTGATTGCCTCGTTTGCTCCGGAGCAAACGAGGCGCGGCACGCATTGGCATTGGCAAGATCAAGTGGACGTGAGGGATGCCTAATGCTTCTACCGTATAGTATTGTCCGGACGGAGAGTTCCCATTGATGAAGTGGTCCAGAACGAGTGCTGCGGACAACCCAAGGCCACAATGTCGTCCAGGAAGACCTGTTTACCACTGTAGTATCGCCAGACAACTCTGACTGCTTGCCGGAGCTCAAAAATGCAATGGGGACTTGGCGTCTTGCGGGTTTTGGAGACTTCTGCAGTTTGGTGGGCGGTCTCGGCTCCGGACTCGCACGCAAGTGTCAAGGACCGTGTCGGCCAGCAACGGGGCGAGGCCGAGGACGACGACTCGTCCACGGCGGCTCGTCTGAAGAGAAGCACTGCCCCATTTCTTGTCGCGATCGTCGCTCTCCAGATCCTGACGACAGAGTGGTCGCTGTCCTGTCTTCAATCTCTGCACGCATGTGATGACCACAATGATTGTCCTCAACTAATAAGGATGTCTTGTTATGGATGACCGTACGGACAATTACTGTACTCGAAGACCTCCACGTGGACTCCACGGAGGAGTCTCCACTCAGCGACGTGGAGAATCTGCCAAGGTTCGACGCTGCGCAGAGACTCCCTTTCGACATCAAAACCCTACAGCATCGAGACTCTTGATATCGAAAGGTAGTCTCTACGGAGCACGGTTGATCCATGGAGGCACAGGGCGATTTCATTGAGAGAAAACCCAAGGATGGTGCATTGCTGGCGTGTAAGCGCAACAACTTTTGGTGCTCCTGCACGAGGCAGTGAATCATGCCCGACGCACTGTGCCCCAGTTGGGAGGACACTGAGTGCCAGCGCAATCAATGCTGAGCCTGCTGGTCAATCAAGGCGCCGCGACTGTGCCTCCATGGCCCGACCATTGGTCGTGCTAAACTGCTAGTGCACCCAGCTCCCGCCCGTGTTCGGCCTGCTACAGTGTACAGTCAGCACCGCCGACTCAGTGGTGACATTTTAACTAACCGTCAAAGCGCTGCGGAGCCGGGCGTCTCGTGTGCTCTTTGCCATGAGGACGAACTGAAACACGCACCCGCGTTCCGTCGGAGCGAAACTGGTGCATCACGGTCGGCAGTCGGCATCGCTGAAGATACGACTCCCTCCCCTCTCTCCACTGGGAGACTTAGGAGAGTCGCATCCGTGAAACGCATGGAGGAGGCGAACATCCCAGTTTCGCTCCTGTCAACGCCTCCAGTTCTTCGTGATGGCCGCTGGTACTGTAACCCGTTAGTTCCCAGCGAGCGCGAGTCCTGAATCAACTGGTGTTGGCGTCGGCAACAGTGTGCATGCATGCGCTGCAGCCCTCGATCAAAACCCTGGACACGTTACACTCACTCGCTGCCGTCACGACCCAGTTCCTCCGCCATCCACCAGCGGTGCCGCCACGATGTACTGGAGGAACAAGCGAACTTGGCGATTCCAGCCCCCCGCATGGTCTTGAGACGAGATGATCTTCGTCGTGATGGTCCACCAGGTGTGGAGATTCTTACCAATCGCGAGTCACCAAGACAGCGAGTCACTCCTCTCTCCAACGCAACGCGACCAGCACGAATGACTTCTTCCAGAATGCCCGACCGCATGCTGGCGCTGCACATGGCGCTCCATTACTGTACGTGTACGCTGTGAGCATCCAGCACTGCTGCTTTTGGTCTGTACAAGTCGCTACCACAAACATTATACTTGGGAATTGTATCGTGCTGGTCCATTATCATGGAGAAGCTGAACCAGAGGATCCTGTTCAAGTCGACGGGGTGCGGGTCGACTGTACCTATGTTCCTGCGTTCTGATTGGCTGGTAGTGGATCTTCGGGAGCCGCCGTGCTGGTCCTTGAGTTCCAGTTACGAGAAAGGGCGCCAGGTGGAATCCGCGAATGTAAATGATCGGTGTCTTTGGCGCTTTTCCTGCTCTCGGAAAAAGCCCTCAGCTCTAGATTCAAAGCAACCCGGACAGTAGCGGACCAGCACAACACAGACGTCCATACAAAGCCTCTTCTTCTCCTCGACGTCCAGTCAGTTCGGGGCCCTTCGCTTCGCCCGACGGCTCGAATTTTTGAAGCCATCGGCCGGTCCTTGGGATGTAGCCACTACAGTAGTGTGGTGGTGGGGGACTAAAAAGTCTCCTTCGTGCCTTCCTCTCTTCAGCGCGAGCGCTTGTCCATCCCCTCGCTTGTCCATCACCTCACTCTGCAATCTGCGCTCTCCAGCTCAAGTCGCCACGCCAGTCTTCGTCTCGACAATGGGTGCAGCTCTCGACCAGTACGGCTCCTCCTCGGGCTCCCGCCTCACGGGCCTGGCCGCGGCGGAGACACCGTCGTCGTCGTCCAAGACGCCGCTCTTCGTGGACGAGTCCACGCCGCTCACGCACTTCCAGCAACGGGCGACGCGCCGCTCGAACCAATGGCTCGTCAACATGGTGCTCATCAACTTCGTCGAGTTCGCGGCCGAGTCGTCACGCGGCGTCGTGCTGCCCACGCTGTTCCTGTACACCAAGTCGCTTGGCGGTGACTTGGCGACCATGGGGCTGCTCACGTCCGTGTTTTCGGTCGGGCGCCTGATCTCCTCGACGGTGTTTGGCTGGATGTGCGACCACTACTCGTTCAAGTTCGTGTACGTCGTGTCGTCGGCGATCTGTCTCTTGGGCAACCTCATCTACCTGCTCGCGGATGAACACGTCGGCAACAGCCTCACACTGTTGGCTGTGAGTCGATTCCTCGTCGGCTTCGGTGCGGGCAACCGCAGTGTGTGCCGTGCCAACGTCGCCGCCATGACCACGGTGAACCAGCGACTCAAGTACCTCACGATCCTCGCTGCCGTCGTCTTCCTCGGTTACGCGCTTACGCCTGGCCTTGGCAGCCTCGTGGCTGGCGTTGACACGCAGCTCATGGGCGTGCACTTTAACAAGTACACGTCGCCAGGCATGATCCTCGTCCTGCTGAACGTGCTGACCATCGTGTCCATGTTCACGGTCTTTGACGAGTCGATCTCGATCCAGGACGGACCACCGGAGAGTCCACGCGAAGGCGGCGTGGGTACTCCACTGAACAACCCGACTGTGCTTCCAGAACGCGTCGTGCTCATTGGCGCGGGTGTGTTTATCTTTCTCAACTTCAACGCGCGCGGCATTCTGTCGGTCTTCGAGACGGTCAACATGCCGCTCTTCCTCAAGGTCACGGGAAGCGACCCGGCGAGCGTGGACGCTGTGGTCGCGGCCTCCAACTTCCAGTTCTATCTCGGTCTGCTGGGCCTCGTGTCGTACTTCTCCATCGAATACTTCCGCCACAAGATCACGGACGTCAACTGGGTGCAGATGGGCTTCTTCATGCTCACTGTCGGCAACATCCTCCTCGTCGTGTCACCTCTGTCACTGTCGTTCCCGCGCCTTCTCCTCGCGGAGCTGTTCGTGTGGAGCATTGGCTGTCCGATCACGACTGCGGTCGTGCTCGCGGCGTTTTCCAAGCTTCTCGGTGGCCGGCCACAGGGCACGCTCATGGGCCTGCTCGGCTCTGCTGCGTCGGTGTCGCGCATCATCCTGCCGCTTCTCCCGGCTGCCATTCCGTCCTTGACACCTGTCTTCTGGATCAACATCGTACTCTGTGTTGTGAGCATGATCAGTCTGGCGTGGTATGCCTCCGTGGTGTCTGCTGCCAAGGAGGAGCTCGCCAGCGACGACGAGGCGGCCGTGGAGATGCACGATGCCGACGACATGCGATCGCCGCTGTACTCGGAGCCGCAGGACTTTGAAGACGAGCCCAAGACCGCGTCCAAGCACTGATCTTGGTCGATTGCTTACTTCTTCATTCATGTTCGTGTAGTGTCCTCTTCATCTACCAACCACCTCACAATCAAACCCCTTAGATCGTTTCCCCCTCGTTGAACCACTCCTGCGACGTGTGTGAATCTGTGACGTGTGAGATTTCTGTGACGTGTGAAGGTCTCCGATACTGAGCAGTCGGCGGCAACGGACGCGGACGATTCGTGGAAACACAGCGGCAGTGAGGATCCATCCCTAGCCAGCGACCTTTCATGGCTGCTCAATGAGATCCACAGCCCCATAGCATTGTAGCTAGAGGAGACCATGTCTGCTGCCAACGCCGACCCGAAGGGCCCGCCGACTGACGGGGGTGGGGAGCTCAAGAAAACCAGCAAGAAGTCCTCAAGCAAGCGGCCTTCGGATGCTGCACCGCCGTCTCAGCCAGCAGCATCCCAATTGTCGACGGCTGCGCCTCCAACGAACCCAACGTCGCCAGTGCCTACGCTCCATGACATGCCACGTCTGGCACTCGCTGAGCCCAAGGGAGGTAGTCCAAGTGACCCCGCGGGTACAGAGAGGACGAAAACAAGACCAGCGAAGAAGCGTACATCGACGCCCCCTGATGGAGAAGCCGCTGGGCCAGGAGCTGGGCCTTCATTGCCTTCAAATGAGGCGGCGTCGGCCCCAAATACCGACCCGGAGTCCGAGAAAGAACGAACGCGTCGAGAAGCCAAGAAGCAACGTTCTCGTGAGCTTGAAGAGCAGCGGAAGCGAGAAGAGATTGAACGTCTCGCACTGGAGGAAGCCCGGAAGAAAGAAGAACAGAAGCAACGCGAGCTGCGGCGTCAGCAAGAGATCGCAGCCTTAAATGCCAACGCCGACGTCGTGCAAGAGGAAGACGACGACGGGTACGGCGACGACTTTGAAGACTATGGCGACGATTTCGAGAACGACGACGCGCCACAGGCCAAGGCGCCAGCATCAAGTGTACAGGCTAAGCCACTGGCCAAAGCCAAGGGCGTTCCTCGTGACGGTGGGGCTGGCGGTGGTGCACTTGATAGTGAGGCGTTCAAGCGGATCCAAGAAGCCCAGAAGGCAGAGAGCAAGGAGTTGGCGTCGACGTCGAGACCGTCCTCTAAAGCCAGTAGTAAGGGGACTAGTGAGCCAAAGAGTGAAGCCTCCACGACAGTTACTGCCGAGTCAAAGTCCAGATCACCTGCCTCATCGATTGCTGCGTCGATTGCCGGTCTCAAGCAGACGCTGGACCCTCGTGCGCGACGCATTAAGGAGATCCGCGAGACGCGGAAGCTGGATGCGGAGAAGTTCAATGTGTTTGTGCAGGCGCCCATGGCCGAAGTGGACATCTACATGTCGAGGCTGCGTCGTGGCACTGTTCGTCAAGTCGCCGTCCAAACCAAAGACGATGACAAAAGCGTGAGCACGCAGACCAAAGTACCAGAGCTCATTGACAAGGGCATGCATTTCCCGGACGACGTGGGTATCGATGACACGGCGACACGTCTCAAGGCACGAGGCAAGCGAGCCACCAACAACCAGAACGACAACGATGATAACCAAGCCGCCGAAGACGACGACAACGACGACGAAGAAGCGCAGTCCATGTCCTCGACACGCTTTCTCACGTTCCTGGAGCAGTCGTCTCAAGTCTGTGAGCAGCTCCTTGAAGAAAACATCCAGGAGAGCGAAGCCCATCAAACACAGAGCAGCAGTCGTGTATCGGCGGTGCAGATCTCCCAGAAGGCCACACTGTCTCGGTCTCAGATCTTCCCCAGCAAGAAATTCGACCAGCCAGGACTCGAGAAGCTCCTGGAGGGCCGTACGCTCGTGGCTCTTCGCTTCTCACCCGCGGTGTCGAACGTCTTCGTGACGTGGCATGGAGAAACGCCGACTCCTTCCACCCAAAGAGACAACCCACGAGAGGAAGACGGACCGCTGACACCATTGACAAACATCGAGGAGAACAGCATCGCGTGTGTGTGGGATATCAACCAGCTTGATCAAGTGCAGTACGCTCTCAAGTGTGGGAGCCTCGTGACGGCGTCGTGTCTCGGACCCACTCGTGAGCTGATCGTTCTGGCGGGTGCAGAGGACGGAAGCGTCAATGTGTGGGATCTACGCAGTCGACTCACACTGGCTGGTCGAAGCCACATGCCACAGTATGCTTTGGATGTGTACGGACCGACATACTCGACGTGTGGAGCGGACTCTCGGTCCACGGAGGGCAGCCACCACTCGTCGATCGTCTCTATCCAAGTCGTGGAGCGTACGGATGGCATCGCCAACGGCGCCTTCCAGTTCGGATCCCTGGACGACCGCGGGGTTGTATTGATCTGGAGCGTGGTCGACTACGCCGACATTAGAGATGCTGACACGCTGCTCAAGGACAAGTGCCTAACTATCGGCGGGTGCATCAAGCTCGTGGTGAGCGTCGTGATCGACACGCAGCTGCAGTATCTCGTGCTCACACGGTCCAAGCTACGGTCTCAAGTCCGTCGTGATCCCAACTACCTCAGTGAGCTCACACGAGCCAACTCGAGAGCCAAGGGGGTGGGCTCCCAGGCCAGCAGCACACGCAAGAGTACCAACGCAGAGGATGCTTTGTTGGCTGAGATGGGTGTAGGTCCAATAGCCACGACACTGGCATTCTTCCCCGACGACGCGAACCAGTTCCTGGTGGGAACAACCACAGGACTCGTCCTACGAGGCAATCGCTACGAGAAGACAACACCAACAGGGGCTACAAGACCCAGCAAGGCCGGCTCTAGTGTCCAGGAATCGTCGTCCCCGCCTTCGTCGGTGGTTTGCTATCGCCGCGATCGTCATGGTGTCGTCACCAGTCCTTCACCGACCGGAATCTCCGTCACGTGCATCGCCGTTCATCCGTTGTCGACCAGCCACTTCCTCGTGGGCTACTCCGACGGCCGAGTCTGTCTATTCGAGTCAAGTCTCACAGCCGCCGTGGCAACGTGGGAGGAGGTGGATTACGACAAGAGCGTAACCTCCCTGTGCTGGTCGCCGTCGCGTGCCGGAGTCTTCTTCGCGTCGTACAGCCACGGGCTCGTGCACGCCTGGGACCTGGTAGCCCAACGCCACGGCCCGGCCTTCGAGCACAAGCTCACGGTACGCAAGGGAAACGACGCCAACGGATACCCGATCGCACTCTCGTACGTACAATCTTTTGCAAGAGGAGCGGAGAGGAGAGGAGAGGAGAGGAGAGGAGAGAGGAGTTGACTGACGGAGACTTGGGTTGGTGTTTTATTCCACAGGAGCGAGAAAATGCGCACATCGCGACCGTCCATTGCTATGTGCAGTGGGGGCGAAGAGCCGTTCGGCTTCCAAGTCCACGAACTGGGCACCGAGTTCACGACCAGCACGCAGAGAGAAGCCCAGGACGTGGAGGAGATCCTCAGGTCAATCTTCTAGGTGCGTAACCGTTGTATATCTGAGACGCGCGCCGTCCGCGAGGGGGTACGACGTTACAGTGTTACAAATTCATAATGGATACGGTGTAACCTAGTGTCGGACTGTAACCCTTGGAGGAGGGATGACTTTGGCTTCACGCACTGTAGGTATCCTGTCGCGTGTACCCACATTTCGCATTGTCTCGTCTGCCTAGATACCAGATGGTCTGAGATTCGCTGGCACCGTAGTGGTCCTCTAGACGACTCTGCACCGTCATTGTCGAGGCCCAGTACCTGTTGTTTTGTATCGAAATCGTGCGATTGGTGGGTGATTACGTCCAGGATTCCTGCGTTCAGCCAAAGTGGCAGTGTTGTCAACTGGACATGTGCACTTTTTTGGGGAATTGGACCAGCACAGCGTTCATCTTGAAGCGCCAGCCAATCGACGGGCTTTCTATCGGCGACGTGGGCGCGACTTCAAGCGAAGGCACGGCCAGCTGCGGAATTTGACCACTACGGCGTGGTGGTCCCCGTAAGTGGCGTGCTTGCTTCCTTTCTTCCAGCTGACGAAAGGTGTTGTTGACCCTCGTCGCTGACGCGCTGCGTTGGCCTCCAACTTAGACGGCTAATCCTCCCCAGGGATCGAGCCTTCGACTCCTCTACACTGGAGTGACCAGTTGGAAGGAACTCGCCACACAGCCGGCAACAACCCCCTGCAGTACTGTACAGTACAGTACCAGCTCACACACTTCATCTGCCAAGAGCGCTGAGCTTCCAACGGAGAAGGAGGTCGGCTCCCTCGCTTGGCTTCAAAACCGTTGAAAGCCGACATTTGGATTTTAGCCAATCAGAGATTGTAAATTTGTTCCTTAGCCAATCACAGGCGAATAACCTCGATTCATTGAAGTGAGAAGGGGTACACTTGGACATCTTCAACTTGACGCAGCAGCTGGTGTTTTATGTAGAAAAGGAGGGATGACCTCGATCTTCCTCGCACACACAGTTTGCAGTGACCAGTCGCCATAGTCGACCAGCACGATGAGGACCAGTACGGGTCGAATTCCCATACAAACCGTCTGCATAGTAAAGTAAGGACGCCCGGACGTTTGTTCGCTCAGTACACTTTCAAGATACCAGGATCGGATGACAAAGACAGGACCCCCGCTTCCGGACCAGTACGGCTAGCCACGTTGGCTTCACAATGGCGATGTCGGGGTTACAGTGTGTCAGGCCCGTGAAAATGGAGTTTCTAGGTGACCATGGTGCCGAGCGAGCACATAGGCTGAAGTGATCACCTACATGCCGCTCTCGGACTTGAAGCGCTCGACTAGAACACACAGTGGTGGATGAGCTGTCATGCGTCCCCCGATCTCTTGTTCCGGTCCGTTCACGAGCTAGCGGCGCTATCGCTATACAGAGCAGCAGCATGGAGGCTCTTGAAAGCGGTATTCGCTCTGTGTGCCTGTGACCTTTGATTGTGAGACGTCAACGCACATTGCCAACCTCATACCTTAGATGTCGATCTTGGAAGGACTTGCGGGGCGACCTTCGATCGACCTCGCATGGAAACGCTCTCGGACGGTGTCTGGTGCGCACGATGGTCCATCGAGGGCTTTCGCCGGCTTGAGCTGAAGATGCGATCGCACCCGATACTCCTCCAAGAGAGTTGGTTGTGATGAAGGCGTCAGCATGATGGCTCGACTTGAAAAGGAAGGCGGAAAAGAAGAATTGAGAGTGTTGTGGTGCGGTGAAAAGAGAAGCAATAGGAACCAAGGGCAGTGTCGATCAGAAGCCACGGCGTAGCAATCAAGCAAAAGACAGAGCTCGAACTAGTGCGACGTTGTACACACACACACGCAAGGCAAAACGGAGGAGCTGCTTGTCGCACTCTATGTTTCGCTCGCTGTACGCGAAAGGCGTTAAGGCGTTGGATTACACTACCGTAGCAAGCCTTCGCTGGGTCGCTGCCGTCGCGCTTTCTCATCCCAGCGATACATGAAAAAGCTGAAGCACTAACACTAGTGAAGACCTCTCCACTAAACAGCTCAGCGACATTACAGTAAAGGGCCCGGAGCCCCATGAGGACCAGCACGCCTGTCGTTCTAGGGTTTCAAAGAGCTCAAGCCTCGCTTGATAGAGGTGGCCCAGTGATCTTTCTCTCCGTCAATCTGAAGGCTCGTGGAATCCACCCGGGGTTACGATCCGCAAAGGGCAGGAGCAGACCCCGAAGGCTCTTGGCTTGGGCGAGGGAGGGGGGACGTGGATTCTCTCGACACCACAACTTCCCCACGCTCCTGTGGGCCAAACGCCCCAGCAAATACCATCAGTCTGATGATCAGATTCCTGGACTTCTTGTGCTGGTCCTTTAGCTCCCAGGTGCACCTGTGTGTGAGTCAACAAGCTCACCACGAACATTTGCTGCCTCCATGTGCCAGTCAGTGAAAGCCGACCAGCACGAGCCACCTGCCCTGATGTCCGACTACCGGTACCAGTACTACACTGTTTGCAGGAGTGTGGGTTCTGTCAAAATCTTCGTAGATTTTGGTTGAGATCGGACCAGTACTGCACGTCCAAACACGGCGAGCTTGGATTCTTCGGTTTATTTTGTTCTTTATCAATGGTTTGAGTCTGATTGATGCTGTTCTCGCCACTCTCTCTCCGTTGATTCTTCAACATCACAGGATTCCGGAGGGGTTTGGGGTCCTCTCTCTCTCGATCCAAACACCAAGGCACGCCCTTGCACTCGCCCAGTCAACCTGGGCTTCGTCACCTCATTCCCTCCCCTCCTCTTCTCCGCTCCGCTCTGGCCTCCTCCGCCTCCCCCTCCCCCTCCTCCACCTCTCCGCTCCTCAACCTACACTACACGTACGTGAGCCGGTTGCTTGCTCTCACTCTTCAATTTCCCACGCCGGACGCCCCCTCCTCTCCAGTCCTCCGTCGGAAAAACA